>CM062819.1:1813493162-1813741394 GCA_031772625.1 Pinus tabuliformis | reverse complement strand
TGTGCGTAGAGGGATTAAATAATGTGTATGCTTTATATGACGAACAATACCATATAAAAGTGCATCTGATGGCTTTCGAGTCTAATTTATTTCTATCTTCCTTGGGTATGTGGGAAAATGCTTTACATCCAAATATTCTTAAGTGTTTTACTGCAGGCTTATATCCATACAAAGCTTCAAAAGCAGTTTTAAACTGAAGAATTCTTGTAGGACTCCTATTTTTTAAGTAAACCGTAATATTCACTGCTTTAGCCCAGAAACAATTTGAAAGATTCTTACCTTTCAACATACCTCTCGCACATTCCACTAGTGTTTTGTTCTTCCTTTCTATTACTCCATTCTATTGTGGAGTATGGGGTGTTGTAAACTGCTACAAAATTCCATGATCTTTACAATATATGATCATCTTATCTTTCCTATATTCTCCCCCTTGATCAGAACGAAGAATTTTTATCTGTTTCTCTTTTTGCCTTTCAATCATATTTTTAAACCGCTTAAAGTATTCGAATGTATGACTCTTCTTACTTAAGAAATACACCCAAGAAAACTTCGTACAGTCATCAATAAACAGTAGGAAATACACTGCACCTCCTAATGATTTTTTCTGCATGGGACCACAAAGGTCTGTGTGCACTAACTCTAGTATATCCCTCTGTTTCTTTTCTACTCTAGTAGGGAATTCTTCTGTATGCATTTTTCCTAAGTACAAGCATCGCAATAATTATGTACCTTCTTTAGCATAGGAAGATCTCTTACCATTTCTTTCCTCTGTAGTAACAACAAATCATTGTAATTGATGTGGCCGAATCTCTGGTGCCAAAGCTCTTCTGTAGTCAGGCTCGCTGCAGTCAATGTTCGAGACGGTGGACATTTCACATCCAACTTGTACAATCCTCTTGTCTGAATTCCTGTAGCAATTGTCTTCATACCATCTAGCAGATCCTTAATGTAACAGTTAGATTTTAAAAATTCAACTTTCAAATCTTGATTTGTAATCATTGACACAGAAATCAAGTTCTTAGTTATGCCAGGCACATACATTACATTATAAATTTGTTTGATATTACCATCGGGTAGAATAACAGAAATTTTCCCACATCCTTTGATTTGATGGCTTCTGTCATCTCCTAGGTAAATCTGTGCACCTTCGTTGATCTCTTTAAAATCCTCCAGCCAATGCTTGTTCCATGTCATGTGTGTTGACACTCCTGAATCTACATACCATATGTCTACATCAACATTTTCATCACGATCTGCCATGAACAACCTCAAATTATGCACCTGATCACTGTTCGCGAGATGACCTGCATGTCTCTTTGACTTCTATTGTTCTTCATGATACTTCTTTTTCCTACATTCCCTGGCAATATGACCCAATTTCCTCAATAAAAACATTTAGTTTCAGAGTAGTTTTTATTCAGGTGCATACCTTGGGTTAGATTTGGCCGTTTATGTGAACTTGCTCTGTTTTTCTATCGTGGACCTCCTTTCCCTTTGTATAAGTTTTTCCTTACCACCAATGCAAGATCGACACTCTGGGGCTTTAGAGTTGATCTCCTCTCTTCTTCCAAAATCAGTATACCTGTCAGCTCTTCAAAGTGCGGGATCTTCTCTCTGGAATTGATCCCAGTGATGAACATCTGATAATCGTCAGTGACACCATTCACTGTAATGGTCACAAGATCTGTATCATCCATTGTATGGCCAATATCTGATAATTTGGTTTTCAGATCCTTGATCCTTGCTACAAATGAAGCAATCATTTCATTCACGTCCATTTTCATGGACAAAATCTTACTCTTGAGGAAAAAAAGATGATTTGAGCTTATGATCTCGTACAATTCCTTCAGAATTCCCCAGATCTTGTTAGTTGACTTACCTTCTCTAATGTGGAACATAATACAATCTTTCATTGACATCTTTCACATTGTCCTTTCTCTGCTTTCTCGTTTCTCCCAATATGGGACTCTTGCAGATCCAGTCGGGGGCTTCATCTGATCCCCATTCATAATCTACCAATCACTCTGCACTTCTAGCAGAGTCTACATCTTAAACTTCCAATTTGCATAATTGGAACAATCAAGCTCGTTATGCTCGTTCATGCATGCTTCAAAAATATTGTTATTCATCTTGGCGATTTAGAAAGAAAAAAATTTGATAGGTAAAAGATGTTAAATTTACCCCATATCTGTGACAGAGACAGATCACTGTTGTTTGATCTCGTAGCACACGTGGAGATCACTGTGGCTTCCTTCTCAGCCTCCAGACGACATCCTATTGTCAGCTACAACCTTGTTCTTGGCTTCCCCACTCAGCGTCTCTGACAGATACAACCTTGTTGTTGGCTCCCTTTGCAATTTATTTGATTTACATGATTGTCGCTGATATTTGCCCAATATTCGAGACTAGTCACTGATGAACACCAATTTTCCAAGACTAGTCGCAACCGTCGCTGATATTTGCCCAATATCCGAGACTAGTCGCCAAAATACACCCAATTTCAGAGACCGTTGCAGTTTTTCATCAACTTTCCGCGACCGTCGTGACTGTACACTTGAAAAGTGCGACAATCGAAAAATGAAAAATTTCAGAAGTGTAAGAGTGATCGTCGCGGATATACGCTCAAAACCTACGACGATTTAATAGTGATCGCCATGGCTATACACTCAAAACTTGTGATGATTTAATAGTGATCGTCGTGGCTGTCCACTCAAAACCTGTGACAATTTCAGTTCAAGGAACCGCCCACCAGCCAGCATACAGGTTCCTCAACCCTGACGCTTTGATACCATGATAAAAATGGCAATGTTTGTATTAATGAAAATAAAACCCATTGGTTAGCTCTACGAAAGAGAGTTTGAACCAGGAGAGTTTGGCTCTGCAGAACACTCTACATTGTTCATCAACATTACACATTAAATAGAATACATGGTTTTAGGGAAGTTAGAACAACATCCTAATAAATAGAAACTAATTCCTATCCTGAGGCTATGTGAACCAACTCTACCTATTCTAGGATACTCTCCATTATCTTCAACAAAAGCTACTCTTGCTGATGGCGAAATTGAAATTCTGAAGTTAGTATAGGAATTGATATAGTCTAATTCTTTTAGTGATATACCTAAACAGTGGCAGGTTTTAGCACTTGATTTCTCCCCTTCTTTCCAAGATTCCAATGTGAATGAACACAACTTCCTCTCCTCTCTCTAGCGTATGAAGTTAACTAGTGATGAGGAACATAGACAATCAGATTGAATGTTGAAACTCAAATAAATAAACATAAAATTGAAATAACTTAGAATATTGACTCCTGAGAACTGAGAAATTAGAAGAGATGATTATTTACTTGATAGGGTTAGTGATTATATAGGGAAAATAATGTAGAGAAACCAATTTCACTACCAAATGAAGAGGTATTTTTTCTGCCAAATGTTTCGGGCCAAATTTTTCTTGTGGTTTCCTCCTCAGGTTTTGTTTGACGTCGAGGAACATTGATATGGAGCCTGTGGAGCTTCGTTCCATCAAGGAGTGGCTAGATGCTCTTTGATGGAGCAGAGCTCCCACATGCTCCATATAAGTGTTCCCCATTGACACTCGTACCGAAAACTCACATTCCCTCACTACCAAGCTCCTGAACAGCTCCCACATCCCTGAATAAGCTCCCCCTATTTTTGGAGCATTTTTTCTAGCTCCTAAGCTGCCAGGAGCGTCAGAGCTTGTGGTAATTGGTCTCCAAGGGTTGGGAGCGGTACCCATGCAACATAGACTATAAAAAACATGTAAACATTTTGGTCAAACAAAAAACCAATTGTGATATGCATTGCCCCTAATAAGTATATTGTAATATTCCTTGGTAAAAACCTATAAATATTTATTCACTGCTGGTAAAAATTAACTTTTGGTTTGTAGGCCATGTGAAGGCTTTATATGTATAAACGTGGTTTCCATTTTAATTTATTAAAAAAAAGTTTTGAATGCAACTAAACACAAAGTTGCATTGGGTAGAAATGTTAAGAGAGACCACATTCAATTGGTTAGAACAATTATGGGTGAGGTGATTACATGCCCAAAACTCCTCTAGGAAAGAAATAATTGTATAAAAAAATGAGAAGGGAGACCAATAATGTATGGGGAACCTCAGCCTACCTGTAGGAGAAGAATACGAATAAAATTTGGAATACATTTTCACTATGAATAATTATTATGAATAATTGTTAAGATGGTGTAGCCATTGGAATTCCATCTGGAACCTAGTGGTCAATCTGAGAGCCCTAGACTACGTCTAGTCGGGATGAGATAGTCTTAGGGTGTTGTGAAAAAATTTGTTCTAATATAACTTGAATGTGATGTTGGATAAAGGGGGGTCAAAGTAGAGAGGTTGGTCTTGGTGGCTGGGAGAAAAAATTCTTCCCTAGTATCTTTGTTATAGTGTAGCCAAAGAAACAGATAAGTATTAATGAAAAATATTAATGAAAAATGTGTTATTGTGATAGACTACTATTTACATATGTTGACTACTATAATAAGTCGTACTCAAATGTGAAGGTTTTTTGTTAAGCTAAGATTGGTAAATGAAATGCACTAAGCATACATCGTTAAAAAGAAAGTTATCCCATGCTAAAAGTATTGTTAAAACTACTATTTATTCATACATTATGTGATTTTTGTTTTGGACTGGTACGATATAGTGCATAATAGTCTAGATAAATTAAAGATAGTAGTAAGTGAATGTTAATTTAAAATGTTTTTTGACCTCAGAGGGAGCCTAGATTAGTATCTAGGCCAAGCTGATTTAATAATAGCCCATAAATAGTCTTTAGTTCCAATGAGGATATACTACAATAGTTATACCAAAAATTTACTTAATCACTGTGTGAATAATTCTAACTTTTAGAATATAAATATATTCAATAATACATCAAAAAAAAAAACAACATATTCAAATCCAATCATAAGTATGATTCAACATCTTATAATATCATCTCTTAAAAGGAAACCGTAAACAATATAAGACAACTCTTACAAAAGGAAAACCCTTCGAAAGTTCTAAATACAATAACAAACAAGCAAAGTCTGGCAAAGGAATAAATGTACTCGAGTATTTCACTATTCATCCTTACTATAACATAACCGTAAATAATAATAATTTCATATACTCTAAAAAATTGTACGCCATTTTGGAAAACGATTCAGTGACAACCCAGTCTTTGAAATATTAAACAAAATGCATATTTAATTGCGAGGATTTAACTTAGTATATTTTCTATGATAAGAAACCTTAACAAGTTGATGACGGTTTATAAAACGACCACGGTGTTGTGACATTATACATAATTAAAACTGGAAAATAGATTTGATGCCCTCAATGGAGGATGAGTATTCTACCTTCTAAACGAAGGCTATGGAGCCACATTTTAATTACAAGCATATATACCCTACTTCATGCAAGAAAAAGACACACCAGGAAAGCGGTGGTATCATAAACCCTCACGCGGTAAAATATCTTTGACACCTACAACGAAAATAGGGAAGTATATAGTTAAAGAAGAACCTGGCACCGAGCTCGCGAATTGGAAAAAACATAAAAAAGAAAATCGGGATCGATCCAATACCTGCAAGTTTCACAATGCAACCGAAAAAATAGAATAATGTTAAAATAATGGCCTTACTAGCATTGATACGTCATGAAAAGATAGTGTTAGGAGGTAATTACCTAGTAAAGCCTCCAATCACCATTTGCTCCACCGACCTGCAAAACCCTCAAAGATTAGATTTATGCTTTAGTGTTAAGAGGGAAATAAGAGAAAATTTCCGATTGATGTAGGTCAAAGGAATGCTAACAAGAATAGACCCTTCAAGATGAACCTATCATTATAGACCTTGCATCTGGCGGAGCTCTCCAAGAACTTTGTAAGACAGGAGTAAACCTTAGGTAGTTCTGGTAAAACCTTGCAAACAGTAAGCAAAAAATTAAACAAGAAATGACTAGAATGATTACTTTAAACATTCTTGGTTACAAAAAAGAAGAAGATAACCAATTATGCTTGCTAACTAGAGCCCAATCATCAAGAAGCAGTTCCATTTCAGCTAGACTATAAAAACCTCCTAGTTGTAGAGCTAAACATGGTAGAGTCAAAGGGAGGAATGAGGTACTCGAGCACTATTAAAGGGTACGAGGTTAACCAGTAACCACTATTTCTCCTCTGCACCATCACTTTAACTCTAACAAAGCTCAACGATAGGTTTTAATCCTCTTTCCAATGTGATTTTCACATTTCAATGTGGCAGGGGATTATGCATTCTCTTGATAATTCACTAATTAATATTCCAAATACACGAAGGTTGAAGATCTGTCATAAGTTTGGAAGTAGAAACATACCATATCATATGAAACCATAGTCCAAATCATTTGTTACTCTAATAAATACCCTCTATATAAATATAAAGTGTGTTATGTCGCTTTTTAACACTAAAGGCTAAAGTCATAACCTATTGACAATTGCTTCACATTAAAATAATTTAACAATTAAAAGAATTTAATCTATTGAGTCAGTCAAACAAATAATATGGAAATTCTATAACATAGCTAAATTGGTATAAGTTAGGATTAAACATAGAATATAAAAAAAGAAATGTTTTTGTTGTTTTGAGTATTGGGGTATGTTTCAAATGGTATTAGAGCCATATTAACTACATTGTGGCCTAATTTTGGTAACCATGATGATAAAAAAATTGTGTTTTCTACTTCACAGAGAGAAATGATGAGAGTTAGTGGTAGAATGACCACAACATATACTGGAATCCCTATTGGACCAATATTAATACCATTACAAGGACCAAATCTAGAGATGTGGAACCAACTAGGGGAGGAATCTCGAGTTGCCATGCCTATGTTGATGGAAACAATGCAACCGTTAAAAGAAAAAATGGAAATATCGAGAGCTAACAATGAACAATTGATGAGAGATCAAGAAATAATAATTAAAATCTTAAAAAAAAAGACAAAATTAGAGTAATTAAGCCCCAATTATTGATAATGATAACTGGGAAGAATCCCACTAATGAAGGAAATCCAACCCTCCTAAGAGAAGTAACACCGAGGAATCAATGGGTGGAGTGGTATCATAGTCTGATAATGAAGAATCATGAAATACTTCTCGAGACAAACTGTAGAGGGGAACAAAATGACATAAATTGGAATTTTAAGGGGAGTTTAAGAAAATCTCACCCCAAACATTCGATGGTGAATTATAAGAGGTTGTTGAACCTTAGCTAGTTAATATTAATAAGTATTTCCAAATTTACAAATATAATAATAACTTGAAAGCTCGTTTCGCAATCTATCAATTAGAAGGAAATGAAACACTAAGGTGGGAGGAGCTTAAATAATTCCAAGGAGTGGATGAACAAGGAATTACCTAGGAAAGATTTCAACGGTACTTCAAAAGAAAATATTTGACTAAATGTTTCTATGATGACAAGGCAAGGGAATGTGATGATCTATGATTGGGGAAATTAACTATGGACGAGTATGTGGCCAATTTCACCCATTTGTTAAGATATGTCCCTTACATATGTCAACAAGAGTTGAAAGTGTAGATATTTATAAACAACCTACCTACATTTATGAAAGAGCTATTAGACTTTGACAATTGTAAGACAATGGATGAGGTGGTTTGCAAAGCACACATTTGTTATCAATAGATGAAGGAAAAATGGGATAGTACTAGAAAGTGTTCATATAGCAAGGGACAGAAACACTCTCAGAGTGTTAATGACGGAAATCTTGTAAGTTCCAAAAAATCATATAAAAATCAACAGAATAAATATCTATGAAAGACACAGCAAAATCCTAAGCTTCAAATTGAAATCAAAATAGCAGAACAATCAACTAAACCGAGTTGACAAGTTTTCAAGACCCCTAATTGTAGTGTTGAGGATGTGGGGAACCCCACTATGTTATAAGTTTCCCTTACGGAAGGAGGACAGAATAGGAAACACATATCGAGGAGGCTTCTACAGTGGGGGAGTTAGCAAGCAGTGTGCCTAACATTAATGTTGCATTAAAGGATCATCAAGCATAATATCAACTTATAATGGTTTATTTTGAAGGTAAAATCTTTAACCATGTCGTATTTTTTTTAATTGACCTTGGAGCTTTTCTGAGTTATATAAGCCTTAAAATAGTAGAATTATGTCATTTAAAAGCAGTAAAATGTAAGCCCCTAGCTGGTGCAGTTAGCCACAGGGGCCAAAAGAAGAGTGATATATAGGGCATAAAATTGTCTTGTTTTTATTGGATATCAACCAATAACAAAAATTTTAAATATATTACCTTTAGGGTCCTATAATATCTTAATTGGCATTGACTAGATTTAGAAACATTGGTTTCTTGTAAACTGTAAAGCAAAAGCTATTAGTTTCCTTAATTAGTAAGAGTAGATAAGAAACACAGGGAATCAACATATCACTGAAATTAAGACCAATTATAGCCTTAGAGTTAGGAAGGGAGTCGCTCCGGTATTTGAAGCACCCTACCACATGAGAATACTAGAACTGACTGAGCTAAAAATTTAGCTATAAAAGTTGCTGGATAAGAAGTATATTCACCCAATTGTGTCACCTTGGGGAGATCTTGTACTCTTTGTTAGGGAGAAAGGTGGTACCTTGTGAATTTGCAATGATTATAGAAAATTAAACAAGTTGAAAGTTAAAAATAAATACCCACTACCCGGGATAGATGATTTGTTTGATCAAGTAAAGTGGGCTATGATGTTCTCAAATTTTGATTTTCACTCTAGATATCATCATATTCAAATCAAGGAAGAAGATATATGATAAACGGCTTTTAGGACATGGGCACTACAAGTTTGTCATTTTACCTTTTGAGCTTACTAATTCCCAACAACATTCATGTGCCTTATGAAAAAATCTGTCATCAATATCTTGATAAAATTGTATTAATATTTATTGGTGATATCCTTATTTATTATAGAAGTATGGAAAAGCATAAGAAACATTTGCCAATTGTATTGCAAACCTTATAGGAGCATCAACTATATGCTAAGTATAGCAGATGTGGATTTGACAAGGATCGGATTCAATATTTAGGCCATTTCATCATGCATGATGGGATAGTTGTAGTTCCCGAGAATATTAAGACCATAATGGAATGTCATGTTGCTAATAAGATAGTTTTTGGGGTTAAGTTGGTAATATGGTCATTTTATTGAAGGATTTTCAAGAGTAGCTTACCCCATTACCTCTTTACAAAAGAAGGGGAAATGTTTTGAGTGGATAGTTGAATGTTAAAGTAGTTTTGACCAGCTGAAAAATTTACTTACCATAGCTCCCATTCTAAGAATTGTAAACCCAGAGAAATAATTTGTGGTTTGCACAAACACTTGTAAAGAAGGATTTGGAGGAGTGTTAATGCAAGAATACAAAGTTGTAGCATATGAGTCTCGGAAATTAAAAGAGAACAAATAGAAATATTCATCCTATGATTTGGAGTTGACAACAGTGGTTCATGCCTTAATGGTATGACAACACTATCTTCTTGGCAAGAAGTTCATATTGATGACTGATCACAATAGTATAATTAGTTATTTTAAACAACCCACATTAAATGCACAACAAGCATGATGGTCTACCTTTCTAACTGAATTTTATTTCAATATTAAACATATAAAGGGTGAAGAGAACTAAGAAGAAAATGCCTTAAGCAGATAATTGAATTTTTTGTATGAAATCTCATTCAGCAAAGTTAAAACTAATTTTATAGAACACATTAAAGATGTTGATCTTAGCAATCTAGACGACCAATTTTTGTGGCAGAAAGAAAAATTACAAAACTATACTGAAAAATATTTGGGATATGATATTGATGAGGATAATATATTGATCTATAGGGCTAGATTTTATGTTCCTAACCAGCAAGGATTAAAATAGTAATCCTAGATGAATGTTATAAATTTCCTTATGTTGCTTATCACAACTATCAAAAACTAATTAATAGCCTAAGAAAATATTATTTATGGCATAGTATAAAAAAGGAAGTACCGTAGTATTTGGAAAAGTGCTTGGAATGCTAATAGGTAAAGGTTGAGCATTAGCATCCAACATGATTGGTACACCCATCACCCATTCCTAAATGGAAATGGGAGATTACTAGTCTTGATTTTATTACTAGTTTACTTATATCTAGAAGGAAAAATGATTGCATAATGGTTGTAGTAGATAAATTAAGTAATTTCATACCAGTGCAATCTACTTCTAAAACGATTCAAATTGTTGATATTTTCATAGAGAAATTTTTAGATTGAAAGGTGCCCCTAAAGCGGTAATATGTGATAGGGATGTGAAATTCACATTTTCCTTTTGGAAAGCTCTGTTTACTAAATTAGGTAGACATATACAACTCAGTACTATTTATAACCCTCAAATGGTTGGACACATTGAATGAGTGAACTACGTACTTGAAGACATGCTAAGGATGTATGTGATGCAACAGCCCACTAAATGATAAGACTACCTTTATTTGGTAGAGTTCACTTACTATAATATGGATGCAACCTTGTCATAACTTTTTAAAATAAATTAAAATAAAACTTTCTAACATTCAAAATTTTTCCACTTAGTCCATAATTCACTAGGTCTATGGAGTTAAACTAAATTAAATATTTACTTCTCACTGAAAAGTGTTACATTAATAGATAATATCATAATTATTTAAATAATTTTTTATATATATATATATATATATATATATTAATTATTGAATTCGCCTGAACTAAACTCCTCTCAGATGCATAATATAATAATATTAAGCATATTACGTATTTTATTATATATATAAAATAAAAAATTTGAACATTAAATTTTTTCACTAAGCTTTTCACTTAGCCCCTAACTTACTAAATGTATAAAGTAAAAATAAATTAGTTTTATATTAATAAATAATATCATAATTATTTAAAATAATTTATATTATTTTATGATATTTTCGAACTAACCCAAATAATTTTAAAATAGGAAAATCAATAACCATCCATAAGAAAATGACATATATATATATATATAATAGTTATTGGATTCGTGTCAACGAAGCGTGAAAATGAATAGCAATCAATAACAAAATGATGTATATATTTGATTCGTGTTAACTAAGCTCCTCTAGAATGCATAATATAATATTATTCCGCATATAATATTGAATTACGTATTCTACTATATATAAATTATGCATGATACTTGGCTCGAATTACTCCACGATTATAAAAGAACCTTCAAATAAAAGCATGTTAGTTTGATTCCATTTGCGGGTCGCTGCCACTGACTAAATACTTCACTGTGAATGGTTTGCGGGTCGCTGTCACTGACTCAATACTTCACTGTGAATGGATGTTAACATGAACAAGACTTTCAATTTAAAAGATAGGGCCAATGAAAAATGATTTTAGCTAAGGAAGACCTAAGAGCAGATGCGTAGCTCTTTCGTCAGAAAGCATTTTTTTTTAGAGGTGGCCAGAGATTTTTCACCACGTAGGATATAATCCTATTTGATAATATTATAATAGAATAATCTAGAAATGGGAATCTGATAAATTTCTTGAGTTGTCTTTTAGTTGTCATTAAATGTTTTAGATCTATGTGAATTACTCGATATAATTTTAGAAGTTATTGTTTTTTAATGTACAAACTTAAGGGTAAATTAATAAAAAACTTCCGCTGTATTAAACAACTCTGTATTTTATATTGAGAAAGCTACAGGTATTGGACACATCTGAAATGTAGCCAATATATTTATCTGCCCAGGCCAGAGCAATAATTTCAACCGATCCAGGTTATGCATTTTTCTGTCCGTCCTTGTTTTTCAGGCCATATTCTCTCCTAGCAGATTAAATTTCTTCACTCAAATTTTCGATTAGTTCGGATTTTCAGGGGTTTCTCTTAGTTTTCCACGGTACTGAAATATGCCTATGCTGTCAGGTGCCAATACTATGCGTTCGGAAGTAGAGATCGTGATCCCGGAGACTTCTCCGGCATTAGAAGAAACAGTTGCAGAAGCAATTACAACAGTGCAGACAACAGAGGAGAACATATGCAGCAAAGATCAAGACACCGATCTTGTAAGGTCGGCTGTGGGACTAATATCTGATGGAATGGACTGTCTTGATGTTATCCCGAACTGTTACATCAGACCTCCCAGTGAGAGGCCAAGGCTAAACGAGGTGATTGTTTCGGACTTTATTCCCGTGGTGGATCTTGACAATTTCAGTGTCTCTGCTAGGCTGAGGGTGATTCGCAATATTAAGGATGCTTGTCAACAGTACGGATTTTTCCAGGTGCTTTGCCTTTCGATTTCTATACATATATATGTAAAATTTTAAATTTTATAATTATATATGGAAAAATTTAATCAGTTTTAATAAAAATAGGCATATACTTAACCCAAGATACCTCACATGTACCCAATATTAATTGTGAGGATGCCTAACCAGTTCATACATTTTAAAACATTTAGTTATAGGATTTTTTTTCCATTTCTATTATTTATGTTAAATATTTTATTTATAGATTTACTGAAATATTATTTTTCCCAGATATATTTTATATAAAAAAAATAATTTTATATTTAAAAATAATAGTTACATTAACAAATAAAAATAATAATAACCATAAATAAATTTCTATTTTAATTTCAGTCAATCTTAATATAAAGATAAAATTATTGAAACTAAAAAAGATTAATTTATTTTTTAGATCAGGGAAAAATGCAATATGGAGCTGATGATGACATATATAAATAATAATATTGATATTATATAATGTGGAATTTATTGTATATTAATATATATGATTTAAACAAAAAATATGAACGATAAATTTTTTTTTATTAATCACAATTAAAATATTCTAATGTCCATATTAAATAATAGAATTTTATATCAATTTTACATAAAAGCACACTCCACTGAAACTAAAATGATTAAATAAAATAATTCAATTATTTTTTTTGTATTTTCACTTTCTATTGATTTATTAAATTCTTAATATGGAGTTGATATACCATCTTAAAAAATATTTATAATAAAATAAAATTCAATATTTATGTACATGAAAGAGAGAATATCCTATGTATATATATCACACATCATTTATTGATATTTTAATGTGCAGAATCACAAACAAATATTTTAATGTGAACTATGATATAAAACAAGTCAAAATAGAAAAAGAAAATATATTTAAAATATTTTATTAGTATATTTCTCAAAACTAGAAAATATCCATTTTAACTCTTGATCGACAAAGTGCCCGAAAAAATCAAATCATTTGAAGCGCAAACTTTTCCTTAAGTTGTGAAATAAAATAAAAAAATTACTTATTGAGTCAATCAAAACTTAATAAAATTACAATTAAAATAAAATAACTCTACACTTGGTAATAATTAAAAAAAAATTATATTTAAATTTAATAAATAAAGTTAACACTTAGCCTACTTTTTCTATTCTGGCCTGCTCTCTATATGTTATGCATATGACATATAATATATGACATTCAACGTTTAAAATTAAGTATAAAACATTTCGTAAAAAAATATCAATGATATAGATTATTATTAATAATAATATTTTCAAAGTTTAAATAATTAATTTATATAAGATGTAAATAGTATTATCAGGAAGTAGTATTTGACATTATAAAACATTTCGTTAAAAAATACCAATGATATAGATTATTAATAATAATAATATTTTCAAAGTTTAGATAATTATTTTATATAATTTATATTTAATGTAAATAGTATTATTAGAAAGTAGTATTTGGTAATTTTAATTTTGTAAAATGCCAAGAATGCAATGGGATCAAAGTTTATCTTTTAAAATATTGCGTTAATATGAATACGAAATATATATTAAATATAATATAAAGATGTATATCCATGGGACTTCATATAAGTTTGTGACAGCCTCACTCACTTATCCATCAATCTAATATGATAGAGAAATGCGTGTCAAGGGGCTCCCTATAAGTTTGCCACGGTGTCATTTACTTATCCATGTCGGTTCCTCCTGCATATGGGAAAAAAATGACCTCAAAAGTTAAAAGAAAATGATATTTTTGAATCTCTTGGTCGTCCACTAATTCAACGAGCAAGGGAAAAAAATCTCGTTTCACTCTAAAGCCTCCTTTGATAAGGCTGTGATAACTTATAATTCAGGTGATGGCAAAACTAATTCAGGTCATGCTAGAGCGAACATACTCTGATAATTTTGAGAAATTAAATTGACAACAGAAAACCTAAGTTAGTCCAATGTTTGCATAGATTTGATACCACTGGCATTACTTTCCAATGTGTTCTCAGATCGTAAATCATGGACTGCACAAGACGGTGATCCAGAGAATGCTGGAAGTTGCCCGAGAATTCTTCACAATGCCTACGGAGTATAGAGCAGATTTGTATTCCGAAGACCCTTCACGCGTTGTACGCTTGTCGAGTAGCTTTAACGTCAGGAAAGAGACTGTTTTTAATTGGAGGAACTACCTGAGGCTCCATTGTTATCCTTTGGAAGATTATATTGACTATTGGCCTATAAAACCTTCTGCTTACAGGTCGATATAATAAAGCTTCCATTTCCGGAGTCCTTATAAATTTATATTCCATTCATTGCATCCGGTATCTAATTAACTATAGTAATCCTGTGTTTGGCATGAATGCAGAGAAGTTGCTAGCAAATACTGCATGGAGGTTAGGGCAATGACCTTACGTTTGCTAGTTGTCATATCAGAGAGCCTGGGACTGGAGCCCGACTTTCTGAATAAAGCTCTTGGAAAACACGGCCAACATATGGCAATAAATTACTACCCCCGCTGCCCGAACCCAGAGCTCACCTATGGCTTACCGAGTCACACAGATCCCAACGCTCTCACGGTTCTTCTTCAGGATCAAGTATCCGGCTTGCATGTGCTTAACAACGGAAATTGGATTGCTGTTCAACCCATTGCAAATTCCTTCGTAATCAATATTGGAGACCAATTACAGGTAAAGAACTGGATGAAATCCATGATGAGTGTAGCCCCGAAAGAACAATCACAGTATATACTCATATAGCAAACTGTTTAATTGTGTGAGGATATAGTCATATAGCAAACTGTTTAATTGTGTGATGATATAGTTCTTCTCTCTGTTTCAGGTTTTGAGCAATGGAATATACAAAAGCGCAATCCACCGTGCTATAGTGAATTCCTCAGTATCACGTATCTCTATTCCAACGTTTTACTGCCCTTCTCCTGATGCAGTGATAGAACCCGCCTCTTCGCTGACCAACCCTAATAATCCTGCTCGTTACAGGAAATTCACTTACGAAGAATACTATCGTAAATTCTGGAGAAAAAATCTGGACGGTAAGACATGCTTGGAGTTTTTCAGCGTTAACGATGCCACCGGGCCTGCAAAAGATGAAATTACATGCCATGATTTCAACGGGCTTACGTTCCAGAATGCGACCGTCTGATTTCTCTACCTCCATGTACGTTCTAGGCATTGGTTAAGCAGCCTGCCGTAAAGCAATAAACTGTTCTTTCATATTTTGAAGTTATATATATATATATATATATACTGGAATATTGACCTGCTTTGATATATATATATATGCTGGAATATTGCGTTGGCAATGTTCCAACATATATATGGGTGAGCTTTTAAGTATATGCTGTAATATAATAAGGTTTCACTTTTGAAAAAGAATTGTGATTCCATTATGTTTTGAATGTATAAATGGAATTAGAGTTTTAAATAGAAACTTCTCAAATCGACAATATAAAATCAATTCCATGTATTAAATATACATGCTACTCCTCTATTATGAAGATACTTTCAATTTAAAATACCTTTAAATTGAGCAATATATCTATACTCTATGTCTCTTTTTTAATTCTGCAAAGGGCGACTCGTACCCAACTCTGCAGCGAGGTGGTTAGCCGAGGCCGAGCTCGAAGTACCTCGCACCATATAATAAATACCTGAGGACAATGCATAGAAACTATTGGATATACAATTGTCAAATCCAATACTTGGAAGTCGTCCACTATACCTGAATATTCATAAGTCTACTACGAAATACTTACTACTTGTCCACGCAGTAGGGAAATGGTTAAATTCACTGGCTATATCCATTTGTATTTCTTCCATGCATATGAAATAAAAAGGGTAAGGGCATTGGAAGATTTAGCTTCATATATTAAATGCGTAACATAAATATTACTTTGAATGTTATCTTCACCACAAATGATTTCCCTACTGACAGACATCACTCCCCGTCTCGTATTTGTCTCATTGTTCTATGCTATGTAGAATGACAATAGAAAATTACATAAAGATTTTCTGTTTTGGTATCCTTCCCCTGTGTGAAATAGCTAAATTCACTGGTTATGCGTTTGTTTTTCTTCCATGAATGCGGAATAAAAAAAAAGGCAACTGGAAGATTTAGCTTCGTAATTTAAATGTATAACATAAATATTTCTGTTTTCGTATATTCAACATAAATAGGAATTGCCAAAACATGAACATGTTTCCTACATATTCCTATTCTTGAATAAACCTTGGCTAATAAACCTGGGCTCATGTGATATTTTTCAAAGTAATTTTTATAACATTTTTAATTTAAAATAACTTATTTCCCCATATTTATGATTTTAGATTTTAAAATATTTCAAAATTTACTATAAACATATTTAGTACAACCACATTACCAAATGGTGTTGATATACTTTTATTAATGTCATTTTCATATGTCAATTAGCATATCAAAGGTGGAAAATGTCACCAATCAACATATATCAACCATATTTACTAATGAGGTTGTGTTAGGTCATAGTTGGTATTCATGGAAAATATTAGTATATAATGGTTGACTATCTCTAACTACAGCTAAATTTTTTCAACTTATGGCTGAGGAGGGTTTATTATGGTCAACATATAGCTAGGTATGGATGAGCATGCTCATCCACATCAAACTATACATTACTATGATAGGTTATTACTCACAATTGTTGACCATAGTTGACCATGGTTGTCCATCTTTGATCATGGTTGATGATGGTTGACCATGGCTCACTATGGTTGAGAATGAAGACCATCGTTTGAACATGTTGACCATGAGTGAACATGTTTTGATAAACTATACTACGTTGAACATGGATTAACATGGTTTGATATAATTGGCCATGGTTGACCATACTTTTTTGTGATAGATTGTAATTACCCATGTTGATCTAAGTTGAGTATGGTTTATCATGGTTAACTTTAAGGTTGACCATGTTTGGCTATGGGTAACTAAGGTTGTGTATGGTTGAACATGGGTGATAAGGAGTGACAATTTTTTATAATGATTGACTATGTTTATAATGTTTGATATTTTATAACTATGGATGAGTTCATTTGACCTTGTTTGACAATAGTTGAGCTGTTGAAACACGGTTGAATATGCTCAATATATGGTTGGATATGGGTATGCATGGTTGACTAAAGTTGTGAGTGTTTACTATAGATGACCGTGGTCAATCATGTTCAACAATGATGCCCATGTTGACTATGGTTGCCCATGTTCAACCATGTTGCCAATGGGTGACCATTATTAACCATGTTGAACGTGGCAACCATTATTGAAAATGGTTTGACCATGTTTGATCTTCGTTGACCATAATTTCCCATGTTTTTTGTCGTGTGTGATGGTTGACTATCTATAACTAAGGATGATAATGGTTTGAATATGGTTGATTGTGGTTGAATATGGTTGAATATGATTAATTACAGTCATTATTGTTGACTATAGTCAAGATATGTTTGAGTAAGGTTAATTAAATTTGATTGTTGTTGACTATGGTTGCCAATGGTTGAAGAGGATTAATCATTGCTCAATATAGTTGACAATGGTTGACCACGGTTAATGAAGGGTTCATGAGAATGATAGTAGGTGACCGTGGTAGGCCATTGATGGCAAGGATTGATAATGATCAATTATGGTTAACTATGGTTGACTACTAATTATCAATTTAGTTATGGTTGACCATTCTTGATTTGGTTGAGTATGGGTGAAATTATTATCCATGTTTGACCATGGTAGCTTGTTTGACCACAGATGAACTTGTAAAAGCATGGTAGGATATTGTTGAGTATCGCTGACTATGGGTGAAGATGGTTAAGCATGGTTGACAATGTTTCATAATAGATGAATTTGGATGACCACTTTCACTGTGTTTGATAAAGTGCTTGACCATGGATCGTCATCGTGGCCATGGTTAATTATGGTGACCATGGTTGACTATTTTTGAGTTGTTTCAGTGATGGTTGAACATGGTTGACTATTTTTAAGTAGGTTGACTATGGTTAATTATGGTTTATGATGTTTTCTATCTTGTATATGTTGATTATAGTTGATTGTGTTGAATGTGATGATTACGGATGATTATGTTGAGTATGCTCAACCATGTTGTCATGGTTGACCATTGTGACCATGATTAACAATTGTGATATTCAGAATTTTTGTCTATATTTGACCATCTTGACTATGGTTGACCATTTTCAAACATGTTTGACAATGAAGAATTTGTTAATATATACTAACCATGCACAACCCATAGTATGATGCATATGCCATTAGGGTATGCCATATATTTTTTGGTACATTGCGATGATATTTATTGTTGGTAACATTGTATGTTATTTCTTATTCTAGACATTTTGACAATGACGATTATTCATAACATTGTGACGTTGTTCATAACATTGTGACATTATTTGTTATTCATCACATTGTGATGACATTTCATATCCTTCACATTGTAATGACATTTATTATTCACTATATTACAATATTATTTGTTGTTCATCACATTGATTTTTTTTTTTGTAAGTTATCTAGGTTGCGTTGTGATAATGCTTATTGTTCATCACATGCAACATCATTTCTTATTTTACACATTGTGACCATATTGATTATTGACAACATTGTCACATTGTTTGTCACATTGTGACATCTTTATTTTGATCATCACATTCCAATGTCATTTATTGGTTGGCACATTATGATGATGGATATTATTCATCACAATGCAATGACATTTGTCACTTGCCACATTGCAATGGTGTATTTTGTTCGACACATTGTAATAATGTCTAATATTCATCAAATTATGATGATGTTCATTATACATCACATTGCAACACCATTTATTGCTAGTCACTTTGTGATGCCATTTTTTATTCAACATATTGTGACATTCTTTGTTAATTGTCACATGGAAAACTAACTTAAGGTTATTAATTTTATATTGTTGGTTACATTATGGAGATGTTTATTTTTCATCACATTGTTAATATTGACTTTCTAATAATGATGATTATTCTTAATATTGTGGCATTGTTCGCCACATTGTGACATTGTTGTTATTCATCATATTGCAATGGTATTTTTTTATTTTACCATTATGATGATAGGCATTCTTTTTCACTGAAATAAGTTGTGCTGTTTGCCACATTGCAATGGTTTTTTTTGCTCATGAAATTGTGATGATATTTAATCTTTTCCATATTGTAATGGTGTTTATTATTCATTACATTGCAACATCATTTGTTGTTCATCATATAATGACATCATTTGTTACTCAACACATTGTGACACCTTTTTCTATTCATCACGTTACAAACAAGTTTAAATTTATTAAAAATAAATTGCAAACAATATAAAGTTAAAGTAATATTAAATATTAACTATAATTAACTTAAATATTAATATTAATAACATTTATAAAACATTATTATTATTAACCACAACAACAAACATTAAACATTATCAATATTAATAATTTTAGGATAAATAGTAGAGATACCAATAATAAATCATAAATCATGCACGAGTAGAATTCATTACCAAAAAATAAAACTAATACTAATAAAATTATTAATCTTAATGCTAATAACATTTATATTATTAATAATATTAAAAATATTGTTAATATTAGTACTGTTACTAACATGGTTAACATTAATATTATTAAATACTTTGAAATATAGTTAACATCAATATTACTAATAACATATTTGTATTAATAATATTAATAGTCTTAATTATATTAAGAATATGGCTGGCCATGGTTAACCATGATTAAGTGGTCAATCATGGAAATACATCTATCATGTTTGTGAATGATTGACCATTGTAATTATGGTTGACAATGTTCAATATGCTAGACTAATATTGGCGATGGTTGACCATGTTTGACAATATTGTCTACGTGATAGTGTGGACATATGTTCATAACAAAGTGATGTAGTTCAATGTTCATCATATTATGGCATGAGGTTTCTTTGTTAACATTGTTAATATTAATATTATTAAAAATATTGTTAATATTAATATGATTAATAACGTTAAACTATAGCTAACATTAATATTATTGATAACATTTTTATTATTAATAACATTATTATCATGGTTACCATAGCCAACCGTGCTGAAGTTATCAATGATGGGAAATACATCAACCGTTTTCTGCCATGCCTAGCCATGTTTGTTCATGGTTGATCATTGTTGAAAATCTTCAATATAGTGGACCATTATTAGTTGTGAGTGACAATGGTTGACTACATCCTCTATAGTCAAAGTCAATGTAGGGAGTTCATCACATTGATAAGGTTTGTTTGTGAAATTGCAATATAAAACTCTTATATTATTATACATATTATTGTTAATATCAATGTAAATGTAACTAATAACATTAAAATAAATATTAAGATGAATTATTACATGAAATGATATTGTTATATTAAAAATATATTAATATTTAAATTAATGTATTATTATATGATTGTTAAAGTCATTAATTATGTTACTAATAATATCATTATAATGTTATCCATATTAATATTAATATTAATGTCACTATTATTGCTTAATGTTATTAATAATAATGTTACGATATAATGACACTATTATACTATAATAAAATGAATTATTACATCAAATGATATTATTACAAGAATAGAATGCTAGAGACCATCCTTATACTATTTTTTATTATTTATATTTACATTTTTGAAAATAATGTAGGTAAATTGGGAGTAAAACCATAAGGAAATAAACATTTCAAACTCAGAGATATTAAAGCATTTATATCAACATCCATGAATTACAATACATTCCACATAACATCTATTTTACATTCTATCAACTATAAGCACAATAAAATCATATAATAGAACATGATAAATACCACATGTGTCATTCACCCAGAGAGGAGATCCGATCTTGGCATTTCTACTACATGCACTCCCTTGTTGTCATCCGCCTCCAAGTGTGAGTGTCTATGTGCTCTGACCAAATTTGGTTACCCACTAGTAGACATCACAACCTACTCCTTAGGTACTCTTCTTCCCCTCGGACCCCCAAGCTACAATGAGGCTTTAAAATGGAGGAAATGTATTAGCTGATGGAGCTGATGATTCCTTGGCTCAAGAGTTCCCTCTCTAAAGACTCTATCTGACCAAACTAAACTATAGCTCAATCCCATTCACGTAGACATAATCTCATTCATCCGACAATAGGGTAAGAAAAGGATCCCCAGTCCAATGTCTTGCCCCATTTTTTTATAGGAGGCTTCATATGTGACACTTTACACTTGATGCATAATGAATTATTTTTTATTAGTATATAATTTTGATTATCCACTTATCCATGTGTCTCCTCATCACCAAGGCCCCCCAAAAATTATTTACTTAAATTTTCATTCAAAAATAATATTTTTCCTTGCCCCAACAAGATTTTGTGTTTCTTCTCCTAGTTGTCTCTTCATCCCCGCTTTCTCCTCGTTAGTTTGTGTTCATTACTAAATTCAACTAATAAGTCTCAGATTTGGTCCCCTAAATACCTCATACTTTAGCTCAATTTTCGTCTTAGATGGATATTCTTATGTTGGCTCTTACCACATGGATGTTCTCTCAATTATTCAAATTTGAATTTATTAATATTATTTTAATTCATCACCATCTTCTCTTAATGGAGTTTAACTATTTTAGTATTAATCTTTATAACTAACTCTATTTACCTCTCCCCCCATTTTACCTAATTAAAATACTTATGTATATTATCTACCTAATATTTTTCCAACATGAGAATGGTAGAGTTTTTAAGATACAATGTTTTTATTTCTTTGTGTTCTCCCTTTACCCCAAGTTTGTTCTTCATTTAGTTGTCTTAGTTCTAACCTCATTTACCACTTGATGTGAATTAGTAGAATTTTCATATCTTGATTATATTTATTAGTTTCTTTTTGATGCCATGGGTGCCACATCAATCATTTTCTTCATGAAAGTCCCTTTGAATTTCTAAGGGTGCCACACTTAACAATTCATTTATGATTCCAAGGGTTCCAAGTTGGTTGTGTCCTTCAAAAACTTCCCTTCATGTTCCAAGAGTGCAACATTGCTTGCCCTTCAAGCATCGAGTGACTCCAAAGGGAAATATAGGTGCAATGATAGAGACCACTATCATCACTCATGTTGTCCACTATAGTGATACTAGTGGTGCTAGGGTTCAAGGAATCCACTTTTATGCATGCCCCCAGTAACTCCTCATGAGTGACCCATTTTGGGACATGCCCCCACGACATCATGATCTTCAAGGAAAAGGTGTCCCAACCCTTCTAGACCAAGTCACAGCCGGAGTGCTAGTGGGTGAAATCAGGGATAGTGTATCACCCCTGCCATGCAGTTTCATGCATTTGTACAACCCCATCACACATGTGTAGGTAATTAGGCCAAGCAACTTAACCTATTCTTGCAACCACTAACATGTCACCAGAATTTATAGCAAGATTCGAATTGAACTTTAAAATTTCAAAGAGAAAATATTCATTTCCATCAAACCACATATTGTCGACTCATCACGTGCAAGTGCATCTAGTGGTTTCTTGGCATACTTGATAATCATCAGTAACAAAGTTTCACAATGTTAGTCATTATCATAATAAAATCATCAACATGACATAGTCATCCATATTGTTATTCATTGTGAATCAGAAATAATGTAATTGGCCAACATAAGGAATCCGTCCATCACAACTATCATCATCATAAAATCAGTAGAGACACACATATCCATCAAAGCTATCATCATCATATCATCAATATAAAACATACATATCTATCAAAGCTATCATTAGAATTACGTAAATAAAAAACATGCATATCCATAAAAGTTGTCATCATAATAACATCAATAGAAAACATACATATCCATCAAATTTTTCATCATCATAAAACCAATAGAAACGTGTATGTCCATCAAAGCTATCATCGTCCTAACACTCACTAGGAAATAAACACATCCACTAATAGTAGAGTCAAGTGTCCACATCCTCAATCTAAGATACTCAAAGAATAATGTGTGAGCCTTAAGGCTAAATCAATGTTAATTTCATCTCAAGGTCAGTGAACTACAACTAGGCATTACAAATACTTATATTAATATTATTTATATGGTTAACAATATTATTGGTAATATTTTTATTATTAGTGCTATATTTGTATTACTATTTATATTAATAATAATATTGTATTGTTAATAGCTACAATATTAATATTGTTAATATTATTTCACAGTATTAGTGTTAATATTAATGTCAATACCATTTATATTAAAAACGTTAATCTTATTAATAATCTTAATAATATTAATATTACTAATTGAATGTTTTTTTGGTAAGCCTCCTAGGACTACTGCTTCATCATGTCCAATATATCACTAGGATCGAGACAGGAATTGAAAAGGTGACTTCACATCAAAAAGTGTTTTAAGAGAGCACCTGATCACTTTCTATCCAAAACCCATCGACATATTACTAATTGAATGTTATTAATAATATTAATATTAGTAATTAAATGCTATTAATATTAATTATATTGATAATAACGTTATAAAAATGATTAGTATTGTATGAATAGTTTTATTAATAATATTTTTTTAATATTACTGTAAACGTAAATTTTATTATTCTTTATAAATATTTATATTTTCATTATTTAAATATTACTAATAATTAATATCAATATTAATAACATTTAGTTTTAAAACATGAACTATTATTAATAATATATACTATTAATATTATAAACATTAACATTATTATAAAAAATTATTTTCTAATTTCAAATTCAAATTAAATAAGGAAATGTGAATATGAAGGTTTTTAATATCTATTTATATTTAAAAGTTATTTGCAATTATCTAAAAAAAATTGATAAAACATACTTAAATTAAGTAGGGAAAATAACTAACCTTACTTTGAACGTTTTACTTCTCTTATCAAAAATTTGTACAACGAATTTATAATCCTATCCATAAACATGAAAATTTAATTATAAATTAAATATAGATTTAAAAATGCAAATAAGCTATTTGAGAACTTTTATTTATTCATTTAGAGTGCATAGAAGAATATACTAATAATTTTAATTTTATATCATTTTATTCTAAATCTATTTCACCAAAATTTACAATTAAGAAAAAGATTAATATGCACGTAAAAATAACTTATGGAAACATTTTTTTTTCAAATTTTACAATTTTTAGATTTATTGGTATTTAATAAATTATTAGAATATATCTATTTTAATTAGGTATTTAATATAAGTGAAGAGTTATCAAATTTCTTCAAGTGAAAATTTATTTTATAATGCAAAAAATAATGTGTAATTTTCTATATTTAAATTGTATTTTTGAATGTTATAGAGATTACATAACTTGTGAATTGAGTCATTTATAAGCTGATTTTTTTATTAATATATTTTTAAGTATAAGTCAATATTAATTTATAGGAAAATATTTTATTCATAACTCAAATAAGATATTGATATTTTATTTTATTTAAAGTTAAAATATTTTCTTGTAATATTTTTCCTATAACTACATATAAAATTGATATCACTTATTAAAATATTTTTGAAAAGTACAAAATCTTACTTACATATATATATATATATATATTTTCACTTCTAATTACTTTACAGAAAATATATTAAATCATTCTATACTATACTATACTATACTCTACTCTATATATATATATATATATATATTATTATCTACGCTGTTTTCTATTTAAACTTCATATTAGGTTGAGTTAACCTCTCGACTCAATTACAAATTTTCTTATTTAGAAATGGCTATTATTTAATAGATATATTCGCTACCTTCCAATCCGCCTGTAAATAATACTCGTTGACTTCAAAGAACACGCATTTTCTGAAGACATTGTTCACGCTTGGTTGCCACGTTCATGATGCCTGTTTTATTCTATATTTCCCCATGAAGCATGCGCATAAAACACATAAACCTGGATTTGTCACGTTTCATAATCTTTTTTATATATATGAAACGATTAGATAGGCAGAGAATTCAATTAAAATATTTATTTTTTAAGAGGCCTAGAGTCAAAAATTTGCCACTCTATCTCTTTCTTTCCTAATACAATGAATTTACAAATATATAAAATATGTATTTTATTAATATTTTTAATTAGTTATAAAATTAAATAAATAATTTAAATTAAATAAATATAAAATAATAATAATTTAACCTTTTTATTAAAATATGAAAATACTATTATTATATAAAAAATTTACCAAAATCACTTTCCTTTATCTTTGTCTACCTGGTAAGAAATATCATAAAATTGAAATCACCAGTCTCCGATTATTCGTACTTTGAGATAACGTCCCCACTCTTGTATATGCATGTTCTTTATAGGGTTGAATAAAGGTGTATATGCAGTTTCTCTATACGGTTGAAAACCTTTTAAGACCATGTTCCCTTATATAAAAATAATGTGTACCAATAAATTAATAATAATAAAAAAACAAACCAACAGAAACTTGTTGAAAAACAAACAGAAACATTGAACAAGAACGTAAAGAGAATCTTGTTCAAAAATAGGATTTTATGGACCACTAGCATCTTGTTCTACCATCACATAAAATCATGTAATTCGGAATTTTAAAACAAACTTACGTATTACATCATTTCACTTCTACCATTACTTCAACCAAAATTTTGTCTTTTTATGCCACTTCTAAATGGCTAAACGTGATATATTTATTTTCAGAGCATCACTTTCATCATTGTCAATGCTCGTTTGCTAGGATCGAAAAGCATCTGGTTCTACCATCACATAAAGTCATGTCATTCAGAATTTCAAAACAAACTTATGTATTACATGAATGCACTTCTACCACGGTTTCAGTCACAATTTTGTCTTTTTATGACCCTTCTAAATGATTAAACCAGATATATTTTCATAAGTGATTAATTATATTTTCATAAGTGATTAATCATAAGAAATAAGTAGATTATTTTCTACTATGTAACCATGTTTGTTCATGCTTGATCATTGTTGAAAATTTTCAATATAGTAGATCAAGATTGACTATATTTTTTATAGCCAAAGTTAATATAGAAATTTGTTCATCACATTCATAGTTAAAGTTTGTTTGTGAAATTGTAATATGAAGATATCATATTATTACAAATATTGTTGTTAATATTAATATCAATGTAACTAATAACATTAACATTAAATTATTAAAATGAATTATTATACGAAATGATATTATTACATTAACAATATATTAATATTCAAATTAATCTATTAATATAAGATTGTTAAAGTCATCTTCCTCTGGAGATCACAAACAAAGTGCTCTGGAGTCAAAGGAAACCATGACAGCAAGGAGAATAGGGGAGTGAAAACGATGGAGGATACATCAATGCTTTCTTCAAAGAACCCGGGTAGGAAAAGAGGAAGGAAATAACAAAATGAGTTGTTGTTCGAATGTGGGAAACTTGTGATTAACTCAGGTAAGATGAAGGATCTTACCAATTACTCCTTTACAAACCTTTCTTAATGAATCTTACAAACTGGAACATTAGGGTTCTAGGAAGTAAAATGAAACAAAGAAATCTTAGTAGTCGAATAAAAGAAGAAAAATCAGATATGATTTTTATTCAGGAAAGAAAATGTTTGATGGACAAGATCAGAGAGATGCAAAGAAAATGGTTAATCAAGTATGAGTATCTAGAGGTAAAAGCATATAACTCAGCGGGGCGGATTCTCACTATATGGGATCCTCAAAAACTTTGAATCCTGTATGTTGAAGCTTCTAGGAATTATATATCGATGGTGATTCAACCTTTGGGGGATAAGGAGATCTACATGATCACTAATGTCTATGGCCCTCAAAAACTAGAAGACAAACTAAATCTTCTCACATCCCTTGAGGAATTGAGGGAGAGACATCTCGATATGCCCTGGATTCTGGTAGGGGATTTCAATATGATCATATCTCTTATAGAAAAAAAGGAGGTACACGGAAACTAGGCAAGGATTCCATTGCCTTCCAGAACTTCATGAATAACATGGGGCTAGTGGACACAAAAATAGTGAATGGCATTTTTACTTGGAATAATAAGAGAGGAGGAGCTTCTCAAGTTTCCTCTAAATTAGACAAATTTATAATCTTAGAGAAATTCCTTATCACAGACCTTGATATGTCATCTTTAATCCTTCCCTTCGGAGGCTCGGACCACTAGCTTGTCCAGATGGAAGCTACTTTTATGGGTACACCAAGGAACAGACCCTTTAGGTTTGAAAATATCTGGCTCTCTCACCATGACTTCACCAGCAATATTGACAAATGGTGGATGGAAGATAGGTCCATTCAAGGCACTAAAATGTTCATACTAAAGAAGAGACTCAAGCACATCAAATCTAGGCTTAAAGATTGGAATAAATAAGAGTTTGGCAATATTTTTAAATCCAAAAAAGAAGTTGATAAGAAAATCTAGGAGATTAATCAGATCAACATCTTAGAGGGTTTTACCGAGGAAAGGAAAATTTAGGCTGACTCTCTTCACAACGAATGGGAAGGTCGCTGCTTGCAAGAGGAGATTTTATGGAGACATAAATTGAGCGTGCAGTGGATTAGAGAAGGAGAAAGAAACATGAAGCCTTTTCATAGATCAAATTTGGATCATAGATCTCATAACAGAATTTCCAAACTCAAATATTCTCAAGGGAAAGAGCTTCTCTCACAAGCAAAAATAGAATCTGTCCTAGTTCATCACTTCCTTAGCATAGCAGATGAGCCTCTTGTTGACAGATCTCGGTTCATTAATAAATTGACAAAGTTCATTCCTAAGCTTGTAACCAGAGAAGACAACCACAATCTTAACAGGCCAGTGTCTGAAGAGGAGGTTAGTGAGGTTATCAATGAGATGCAAAATGGGAAAGCTCCTGGCCTTGATGGTTTCAATATGGATTTCTTCAAAGCTTGTTGGAAAACAGTCAAACAAGATATCCTTGAGGTTGTGGAAGACTCTAGAATGCCTCTTTCATAGATTTGATTCCAAAGCCGGAAAAATCTATGACACTGAACAGATTCAAACCCATAGGCTTATGAAATGTGGTGTACAGAATTATCTCCAAAGTGATTGCTAACAGACTAAAGCCTATTCTTACTGCTCTCATTTCATAGGAGCAAACTAGTTTTGTGCAAGGCAGACAGATTCTCAACAACATCATATAAGCACATGAGGTGGTACACTCTCTTAAGAGCAAGACGAAAGTTGGTATGATAATGCAACTAGACATAGCGAAAGCTTATGATAAGCTAATTTGGGTGTACATTAAGAAGTGCTAAGAGCTTATGGATTCGACCACAAGTAGATAAGATGGGTTATGGCCCTTGTATCCTCGGTTAGTTTCTCAATTATTCTTAATGGATCTCCCTCTAGAACCTTTATACCTTGTAGGAGTCTCAGACAAGGGGATTTGCTCTCCCCCTTCCTCTTTTTTCTCATGATGGAAGGACTAGGTAGAGCGATCAAAATGGAAAATAGTGAAGGAAGAATCTAGGGTCTGAAACTTACCTCGGATGGGGATGCCTCTACTCATAAACAAATTGTGGATGATACAATGCTGTAGGGCATTCCTATGGTCAAGGAAGCCAGAGCATTCAAACAAATCCTGAACGACTTTGCTTTGGAAGCTGGTACAGAGGTAAGCCTTGAAAAATCAAAGGTTTTTTTTTCAATACTGACATTGCTATTCAGAAGAACCTCACCAAAATTCTCGGGTTTCAAAGGGTTCATTTACCTTCCAAGTACCTTGGAATGCCTCTTACTGACAAACCCTGAGTAAGGGAGTGTGGGAACCGGTCACCAACAAACTTAAGGATAAATTCAGGAAATGGACTTGTAGGTCTTTGAACTTCGTGGGGCATCTTGTGCTTATAAGGGCTGTTCTACAGACTATACCCATTTTCATGTTTTCAGCTCTCCCTGCTCCCAAAGGTGTTATACAACAAATCAAGAGTATTCAATGAGATTTTCTTTGGGGCAAAGGGGAATAGAAAAAGAAGTGGGTGTTGGTAGCTTGGGACAAGCTCTGCAAACCTAATTCCCATGGAGGTTTGGGGCTTCATGACCCTGAAATCCTCAGCAAAGTTTTGGGAGAAAAACTTTGGTGGAGGTGGCTAAAGGAATCAGCAAACCCTTGGGAAAAGCTTTGGAAGCAGAAATATGCAAAGAATTGGCAGGAGAGAGATCATATTAGAATGTCAGGGCTTATGAAGGGCTCCCACAGTTGGAACCTTGCTTGGGAGAATAGAGGCATTATCTAGCAGCATAGTTTCTGGGAGATCAGAGCTAGGAACCTTGCACAGATTTGAGAGGATAACTGGCAACAAGAACCAAATTTATTTAGAGAAGCACTAACCACTCTCAAAAATGACACTGATAACAAAGGTCTACTCATGGTAAGTGACTTCTGGGATTAGGTAAGGGACAATGGAAAATGGAGAATGTGGAAGAATATTGGTTACAGTGAAGAGAGTCCTTTGAAAGCACAAATAGATTCCCTGGCTCTAGACTTGGAGAAGAGGAAGATTTTAGTGTCTTCTTTGTGTAACTAACTGAGATGGTTCTGAAACACCGAAGGCACCTTTAACCTCAAATAAGCTAAACACATGACCCTAGGTTTTGATTATCCAAACCCTGACCAGGTTTGGAATAACCTTTGGAGGAACCTGCAATGGATGAAAGTCAAGTTATTTATGTGGTTAGTTCCCCAAAAGAAGATTCTCACTTGGGAGAATCCTCTGAAAAGGGGATTTGTTGGCCTATCCAAATTCCATTGAAATAATGGAGAATTTACTAAACCACTGCCCCTTCACCTCTACCTTGTGGGATTGGGCGGCCTCAGTCTTCAAGAAAACTGATAGAGATAGACTCATCATCACCAAAACATTGAAGAATTGGAGGAAAGACTTCTCAGGTAATGAAATCATTAACAAGGCTTGGACTCTAGTTCTAGGTTTTATTATCTGGGATGTCTGGAAAGAACATAATGGTAGGATTTTCAAGAACAAAATCGGCTCAACCCAGAATATCATTGGCCAAATTCTACGACAGATCAAAGATACAGTTGGAGCCCTTATGTAGAAAATTCCTGAGGACCCCCCTTCAGTCCAGGAGGCTTGCATTCTGAGGCAGTTGGGTCTCCATTCTCTGGTTCCCCTTGGCGCTATTAAGGGTGTGAGAAAAACAACTGCTGGTAAAGATATTTGGCAACCTCCTCCTCATGGTTTTTTGAAAATAAACATAGATGGGGTCTCTAAGGGCAACCCACGGATGGTTGGATTTGGAGGTGTCATAAGAGATGAGCAGGGTAGCATAAAGGATATCTTCCACAGTCATTTAGGGACTGCCACTAATAACATGATCAAGCTCACGGCCTTAGAATAGTACCTAGAAATCTTGATTGAGTTAAATTTACACAATGCCATCATTGAAGCTGACTCAGAATTGGTCATTAATGTGGGCAAGAAAGTGTGCAATGGAACGACACCTATAAAAGTGTCAAAACATTGGGGCTCTCGCAAGTCTTCCAGCGCATTCACTCCCACTTGTGAACCCTGAGAATAGTAAATTTTCTTCATGTGCGAAGAAAAGCCAATGTGTTAGCTGATCGTCTAGCGAGTGAAGGCATGATATGCAAGGAGAGTTATATCTCATATGACTGGGAGTCTATACCCTTTGGTAAATTGAGGGAAGATTGTCATAGATAGGCGGCCAAAGATATAGAGTACTTCCAGATCATAAATAATGAGCAAGAGGAGGACTAGTGGGAGTGGGAAAGAGCAGAAGTCCTAAGCCTGGTTAAAGTGTCGGAGTGAATCCTAATCATAGATCCCATAGTCAATGCTTACACCATAGCATAAACAGCGTGCTTGGAGGGAGTGGAGGTTGGGATAAACAACGTGCTTATTGATGGGCCACAAACCATAGACTCTGTTGGCCTTTGATATCGAATGGATATCAGGCTTCAAATTGATCAGAAGTTAAGGGGTTGAGCAGACCCGATATCTTTTTAGACCAAGGTTTTAATCTATATCGGGTTCGTAAAATCAGGTAAATACCATGTAATTTTTTGCAACGATCACTTGTGGACCATGAGATAGAATGGGTTTGATCAATGGTGCAGAATCACCATGCAACTCGGTTGATCGAAGTGATTATCTACCATCTGATTGAAGGAAAGATAGACAGTGGATCTCGGTAGATTGGAGAAATTTTCAATTGTGTGATGGAAATTTTGATCGACTGTGGGGTTTAAGGGTTAAGTTTTGGGGAGTTTGAGCGGTAAGATTTGAAGGAGAAGAATTGCGGAGAGTTCGACAATTTATTCTTTTAGGTTTTGCTGAGGGGGCTTTGGTGGGTATGATTGTAAGGTTATGGGTTCAGATGTCCCGGTTGTATGTTTGATCTTATACCAGTCTATCTTTTGTTGGTCTTTACACTTGTAAAGACATGTACCATATGTATTCTTTGTTCAGTTAACTGAAGGATCCACTCTTACTTGACCAAAAAAAAAAAGATTATTAAAGTGATTAATGATGTTACTAATAATATCGTTAGAATATCATTGTTAAGAATGATAAATATGTTTTTGAATATCATTATTATTATTATTATTAATGTCACTATTATTACTTAAATGTGATTAATAACATGATTAAAGTTAAATGACACTATTATATTACTATAAAATGAATTATTCCATCAACAATTCTTATAGTAGTATTATTTATATGGTTAACACTATTATTATTAATATTTCTATTATTAATGTTATATTTGTAATATTATTTATATTAATAATTAAATTGTTATTGTTAATGGTTAGAATATAAATATTGTTAGATATTTAACAATATTAATATTAATTTTATTTATATTAGCACTATTATTACTATTAATAATGTTAATAATATTAATGATATTATTGTTATGAACTTGAGTAATATTGTTGAAATAATTTGATTAACAATATTTTTTTAATATTATTGTATGTTAGTTTTGTTTATGAATAATAAGTCAATTCATGTTGAGTAATCTATATAAACTCTTTCTGCTAAAATTCCCTTATAAAAATTTGATTCATCACCCACCTAATAAACAAACCAATAGTTTTGTGTTACAATTGACAAAATTTATTAACTATGTCTAACCTTACCACTAGACAAAATATCTCAACATAGTCAATATCAATTTGTTGAACAAACCATTTTGTAGTAAGTTTAGATTTATTCTTTTCAACTTTCCCTTTCTCATTAAACTCTTTTTTTACACCCATTTTACTCCAATGCTTGTTTTCCTTATTGGAATGTCTATAGGATCCCATATGTTGTTCTTCTAAATTGTATCAAATTCTTCACGCATAACTCGAACCAACTATTGTTCCTTCAATACTTACTCAATGGAAATTGGAAAGAATCACTATAAAGAATGGTATTCTTCTAATCCAAAACATTATGTTGTGCATAAATTTCTCTCAATCCTCTTACTTTTAGGTTCACTAGAGATGTTATGGTGTGTCTGAATCACTACTAGTAGAAGGTTTGTGCATTGTTCGTCATTATTTTCTTAAAAGTCCACTTGGTCATCTTCTTGTAGAGAAGGAATATGACTTCCAACTATTTTATTAACATGATCATTACATGACTATTATTCTTTGAATTTAACATCCCCACTTACTATAACTTCTTGTAATAGGATTATAGAGCCTATGCGCTTTAGGCCACCGACCATAGTTGATAAATATGTGTTTTTCACTTTTGTCATTAGGATTCTTTCTCAATTCCTTTGGAATTTGTACATAAGCTAAAATGCTATTTCTTTTGAAAATGTAGCACATTGTACCTCACTCACTCCATGCTTCTTAGGGAACATTGTCCTTCACACTATTTTTATTTATTGACTTACTATGTAAAATGAATAAGAAACAACTTTTTTCAAAATTTATTTCATATATTTATAGCCTAAAGCATACTTTTAGCCATACTCATTATCATAATGCATATAAATTATTAAGCTTTAATATATATATATATATATATATATGTAGTTTCTCTGCTATGGTCTCAATTTCTTGTTTGAGTCCCAACACTTCAATCTACCCTATGGAGATGGGATTGTCAAAATTCATCTTACTTCAATCAGTTTAAACATGTTTTCCTAAAAACCACATCATCTTCAACTCATCGATAACTTTCCAACACTATAAAATTCATTAAAATCCATGTTTTGGACATGAAATTATGGCTCTTAAAAGCTTCACTGTCTTATGCCACGTCAGAAGCTAACACTTGGTAATCTTATGCCTATCTGTAAAAAAAATTCACATTGTTCCACTTTTATAAAGTAGGAACATTTAGCTTACCAAGTCGTATCCATATTTATGAGATGTCGTAAAATATCATGTTTCAAATATTCAATTTTTTATCTTAATAGATATGTCAAAAGAAAAGAAGACCTTGTGATAAAAACAACTAATAAATTCCATTTAGGATTCTACCAATCATATTAAAATTCCATTTTCCCCAAAAACCTTTTTTTTAATCTCAAACTCTACTTTATCAAATCCACATCATTCCCACATTGTAGCACCAGATAATCAATTATGGTAGATCTTTCACAACACATTTCCATGTTGGAACATCACATTAACATCATAAAACCCCAGACTAACACATCATAAGTGACATATCATCAGTTGCATTATCTACTACATCATACTTCAAGTGACGCGGCTCCAATTGTCCACCGTATGTCCTACCATGCAAGAATCTATATCTAAGTTTTTTCAATAAAATGCTATTTTTAATATATCATATATTTATAGACTTCTATCTCTATCAAGATATAGCTTTCGAATGTTTATATTCTGTCGATAGGAAAAACAAACTTAGTAACTAATGAAAAATAAATATTTGTTAGATCATTTGCATATTTGGGTTTTGTCATCTATATCTAGTAACTCATGAAAATACACCATTTGATGAATTCTATATCATCTAATTTTCTTTGTTATGTCATCTATTGGGGAAATACATGGTAACTCAATGAAAAGTATATTATACATGGTAACTCAATGAAAAGTATATTTTAGATATCCAAAATATTTTCTTTATTACATTTATTATAATTCTGCAGCCTTAGTGCACACGAACTTATGTGACTAGCGTTTGCGGTTAAACACTTCCAATCCATATATTTTCCAAATTGTTTATAGACCCTAAGGCTAAATTGTGACGGTAAAAGACTTGTACAACCTAACAATACTCAAAGAACATACCACATATGGTAAAAAATTATTCACACAACCAAACAAAATTTCAATTAATATTTGTTAACATTCTCTTTGATTTCTCTGGCAAGAGAAAGAAATTTCTAGAACCGAGAACTAAACAATTAAAGTAAATTTCATCAATAATTTAAAGTATTAAAATAGTAATTTGTTTTTAAAGCTTCTAAAGCTATCACAAGAGGACTTAGATTGCTAGAAATTACCAAGAATGAAAATACACACTTCTATAGGAATTATCATACTAGGACAAAGAGTAAACTAAATAATAATATAATAAGCATTCCTGGTAACATGTAACAAATTTACAATTTTAATAACTTGAATTAAAACCAAACATTTTATTTTTAATTTTCTAATTTATAAAACACTCAAAGTTTATAACTAGAATAAGTCAATGAATTAATAGAGATAGAAATAGAAATGTATTTGAATATGGTGAGGATTACTAGCAAAAATTAGTAGACTAAGCACTTTCCACCCAATCATGCATAGTTCTATTGTGTAAATCCATGCACTATCCAAGTTATGACTCCACGAGAGCGAAGTAGGAACAATGATTTTGAGTTCAATCTACTATAAATTTTAGCTAGATGAATTATACTACTACAAGTTGTAAAGGAACAAGCAGTTATAAGTGCATATATTACATGTCTCTCACAACACACATACATTTCCTTCCATCCTTGTTAGTCCCCCAAAATTTAATCCATACTGTGATTTTTAGAGAAGGCATAGAAAGGTCTATTTTTTGTCCCAAAAATTATTGAAATTTTATTTCTTTCCAAGCTATTTCAAAAAGTATCTACATGTATTTTCATTGTTGGCCTAATCTATATACTCTTGGTGTAATATTCCTCCATGGATGTAATTTTTTTTAGACATGATGGAAAAAGGCCATGAAGGACATTGATATGATTATGTAAGTAAATAATTTTATTAATAAATAAGCATAAGGGGTTGGAAGCACTTGACAATGAAACATCCGGATATGAGATACTGGAAAAAGGAAATAAAAATAAAAATCTCATTGGTATATGATATTTGGACAATACTTTGATGATAATGACTCTAGATAAGATTCTAGATAGGCTTAATGGATGGGAGATAAAAATCCATTAGGTTTCTTAGTTGGAGAAATGTGCTAAGCTTGAAAAACAAAAACCATAAAGTGTTGCGGGAGATAAAGGTGAGATTTTATGAAAAAGCTGAGGCAAGTGGCGGAAAGACCACAAAAGCAGGATGTTGCTAAAGGAAAGAAATACTAAAAGGAATGTATTAAATACCAATGGAGGGATCAATAGAGGATGATCATAAATACCCTGGCAAGGATATCTCAACATGAGGGTGAACTGGAAGATCGCAGTTCTAGGTTGAGAGGCAAACATTTGAGATTCTCAGGTGAACTTTATCTGCAATCCCGATGGGAGTATTCTACTACAAATTCTTTTCAATTACTTACTATCTTACTATCTTATGGTTAATAAAAAGTTTTTCTTTGCAAATAGTCTGAATTATTAAGTCAGTTAGCTTGGTATAGAATTCTCAATATTTATAATTGTTATGTCATTATGGTATTCAAATTTAGTCAGAAAATGTATGACTTCTGACATAACTGGGTAATTTTAGCTCAGAAATAGAACTTACCACTTCATTGACACAGAAATATATTTACAGTATCATTGATATAATTGAACCACACATGAATTGATCACATATGCATGCAAATTGATCGTAGATGTATTATTTCAGATTTAGATTGATGGATTTGTCTTTAGCTTCAGGAAGGGAACAAGATTAAATTTAGATAGGTTAGCAGGTATCAGAGCACAATTGAGGGAAGTAGGTATAACAATACCTAAAACTAAATTCGTAAGAATTTCAGTAGTTGTTTTATGAGGTTAATGCATGGATTTTCATTTTATAAATAAAATAGAAAAGAAAAATGAGGGTAACTACAATTAGCATATAAAAAACTTCAAAGGTAAAATAAGAATACATAAATCAAGGAGTAGACTACCGAATGACGAAATCAAGCCCTCAAGTGACATGAGAATAGGAAAACCATAGTTACAGTAAATATTTACCACAATACATAGTATGGTAGGACAGGTATTATAAAAACCCAACAATCATTCTAGAGACTAATGTACCTATGTAAATCAAATTGGTAACTATTATCTTGGAACTCGAACTTCATTGTTTCCAATATTTTCTTGCTTGGAATAATTAAAAAAATTTAGTTCGACCTAACTATGGTACCATGATTGACCACATGAAATAGTAAGGAGGAAATTTAACTATATTCCACCCCATTCATTTGGGTTTAAGGCTGAGACTGGTCAAACAGAGACAGAAATTAATTTCTAAACAAATAACCTGGAACCAACAACATAATATTGGTACATGAACAACCAAACATAAAATAAATCACCATAGTGTACTCTCGAACAGAAATTTCACAAAAGTGTTATGGTAGAATATATTACAGATTTCATCAATGGAACAACAAATTATTATAAGTATTATGCTCACTCTAGTTGAACATCCGAAGAATCGTATAAATGAAACTAAACAACTTTGAATTAACTTATTTATAACAGAGTCCAATTTGTCAAAGTGAGGAAAAGATTATGTAGGGGGTCAACCATTTTTAGTTTAATACGAGGTAGTTGGGCTAAGATTTAAACAAATTATTGGCCTTTAGTTACAAGGATTCAACGTTAATTACAGAGCAGGACTTTGGAGAATCAATTTACTTCTCATATTGAACATAATGAAAATATGTACACCCGGATGCGGGTGACAAATGGTGATATGCATGCACATTTAGTAGGCAGCTGTGGGTCGCAGCCGGTCAGGCTGGACACCACAATAACTACCCCCTGCAAGCCTTCAATGCGTCTGATGGGTGAAAGGATGTACAGGCAGAGGGAATGTGGCCTCAAGCGAGGCGGAGTTATGGCAGCGTACGCAGTCCAATGGACCCTCAGCTCCATGGCCGCCTCAAAGTTCAGTTATCTATTCTATATATTGGGTTATTTGCACAGTGCCACAGAGCATTCGTTGGTTCAGCGACAGTTAGAGAGTAAGCGTCACAAGAAAGCCGGAGGAAGGGGGAAAGGCCATAGCCTACCCTCTGTCCCCTCCGCGTGGTATGTACAGGCTGTTTTGAAGGTTGTTAATTTACTGTGTCATTCTATTGAAGTCATAGTGAGTCTTGGGCATCCTGGGTTAATTCTGCTAATTGTGTTCATAGTGCTTGTCGTAGTTTCAATCTGGTTTCGTTTAGTATTTGATAGAAGATGTTCAATCCCTGAAAGCGGAAGGAAAAGCTATTGCCTTCCCTTTGCTCCTTCCGTGAGGTCTGGGCAAATTGTCTCGTGTGTTTTTGATTTACCGTGTCTTCTGAAAGTCCTTGTCGTGGATTCTGAGCACCTGGGGATAATTGCAGTGAGGGGCTATGAAATTTGGTCTCCAATTGCAATTTTCAGAGGCTTCCGCCTACCCTCTATTCCTCTTGAGCGGTTTGGGCATTCTGCGTCCTCTGTTTTGGATTGGCCATGCTATTTGTGTGCCTGCATAGTAGTTTCTGAGTACTCTGAGTCTTTTGGGTATGTTGACTGGTTAATTGAATCTCCAATCGATCTTGAATCCTCAATTCTATATTCTCCGGGGCACTGGAATCTACCTGAAGGCTCAATTCAGAGCACGCAGTTTCATTTGTACTCTTTTCAGTTTACTCTGTTTCAGCTGTGTTATTTAGGAACAATGCCACCTCGTCAACGAGGCGTCCCTAGACGTGGAGGGGTCTGGGGAATTCGAGCAAGACCAAAAGCCCAGGCAATTGAGCCACTAGCCATAGTGGAACCTCCCTCCTCTCCCTCTGAAGATTCTGATCAGCTGGATAGTCAAGTCCATACTTCTCGCTGCACCTTTAGGTGCCGGAGGAATCAGACTCGGCTTTCTTTACTCATCACTGTCATTGCTACCGAGGAAGAGGACGACATGTCAGATACTGAGGAGCTGGATCAATCGATCCCTGGTCGGGCCATGCAGGATAATGTGGATAATACTCTTGAGGTTGATATTACTGTGAGGGAGCCATCTCCGGATTTGAGAAGGCCCCAGCAGCCAACTCTCGGATTGTCGAGGGATCTGGCTCGCCCTTATCAGCCACTTGAGTATCCTGACAATCAGCCCATCACTCTGAAGACTGATGAAGAAATTCATCATCCAGAAAATGTTCCAGGTGAGCCATCAAAAGATTAAGTCATGTTTTCTCTGCTGTTTTATGCATCTGTTTTGCAATATGGAGGAGACTCAGTTTGGCATAAAGTCAAGGCGTGGGGTTGGCCCCCTAGTTTTATTGGAAAACATGGTCTTGACAGCAAGCAACAGTGGAAAGGCAGATTTATATAAGTACAAGCTGTCATTTTGTATGGCCGTTGATGTTTGAATGGATATGCTTTCTGATACTATCTCTATATATGTAATCCAGGTCGCCATAGGCACCTGTAGTTTTCTCTGACAGAAGATACTGTCTGCATCTTCTTAGGCTACGGCCTCTTTTGTAAAATACTTTCTCTTTTATTAATACAATAGTTTAGCCTTTATGTAGAAAAAAAAAAAATGAAAATATGTACAAATCCTCTTTACTGCTAAATATATCTTCAGATTGAGATTATAATAATCGAGGAATGATTAATTTGAACCTTAGAAAAATAATTGTCGTCGCTTCTGTCATAAAGATAAAAGTAGACTGACCCATCATAAAAGAACTATGAGCGGAGATTCCAAGAGATAAGCAATGATTTGTTGTATGAGACATCATGGTAGTGAGAAGGGGTTTACATGTAGAAATATGAATAACAAAAAAAAAACCCAGGTAGCATTAGTTAGAATCGAATCAAGAAAACAAGATTATTAGACAAACCAAATTGCTACCTTGGAGTCTCCTGGGAAAATTTGGGTTTGATGAAGTCCCAAACAATATCACAAGTTATAATGGAGGAGGTTATTTAGAAAGACCCAATAAAACATTGCGTTAAGGGTAACTTAGATTCATAACGTAGAAGGAAAATTCGAATTAGTGTATCCGACTTGTGAGTGTGCCAAATGGAATTAATTTCTCTGAAATTCCTGGCTCGGTCACACTAGAAGTAGAACCCATCAAACTCTCCTACCACGCACCAGCTAACAGTCAGAGGAAAATGCATCATTTTAGAACTTCGTGTCCCTAATGAGTATTCACAACAAATAATGATAAAATTATTTGAAATTGGTAAGCATGCGTTTTTCAACTGCCTAGGTAGGGTTATCACTAAAAACAAAGCTTAAATTCTAAATAAAAGCACCGGTGGAATCTCATTGCACCTGCGACACCCAATTTTCAAAAATTATCTTAGGAAATCGAAGAAAGATTATAAATATCCCCATAATTCCTCTAGAAAAAAAATTATGTGTGAAGGAATTTGTTTGATATGGTGACGAGTGAGAAAAGATGGGACTATTTTACTAAGAGATTAGTTCAATATGCCATTACCTTAAGAGAGTAGCCTAGAGGGTTTCTCAACCTTTAAGGAAGTGCTGAAGTTTTTCACCAACTGAATTCCTTATTCATTATGTAGAAGAAGTAGTAGGCACCACACCTATGGGAAAACCCGTAAGGCAAGAGGGAAAATGAAAATCAGAGACTTTTAGGAGATCTTCAATAAAATTAGTTAGTTTCCCCATGACAGGAAATGGAATCTTTTATTAAGATGAACTACCACTGGGTTTATCGTCCCCAACTACTGGAGACTAGTCCTCTTACTGAACATATGAACCAGGAGTGAAACCACTAGGTTCAATGAGTGGGGGATACAGACTCAAAGAGCCGAGAAGACTGAGGCATATTGTCCATCACCAAAGGTGAAGAGGTAAAAGAATTAGTGCTTGGGAAATTCAATCTCCACCGTCGAATGACATCTACACTGTTGCACAATAACCACAGTCACTTACGCCCATGTGAATGGCTATATTGGGGTGGTAGCAGAGTGGAACATGCCAAACCAGAGGCAGGATGCAAATCTAGAGAATTAAAAATGAATTTACCACAAGGTATAAGGATAGGGTTAATTACATCATCCATTATTTACGTCTTTTCCATAATATCCTACCATTGGAGAAATGTAAAGGGACAAAGTTATAATATGTTTTGTTCAAAATCTTGAAGTGTGGAAATGGTAAATGTCAAGACCAAATAAGGACCTGTGGCTCAATGTAGCTGAAATAGGTGTAACTTTATATAGTTACTTTAATGAGGGAAATAAGGGCCTCCCCCTTATGAAATATGAAATTCAAGCTTGGTTATATAGGTAAACATAATAATTCAAAGATACTAGGATCATGGAAGGGTTCAGTCAATAGTTGATCGACAATCTAGTTGTTTATTCTTTGAGCTATAAGCTGAACGGTGGGTTATGCGAAAAATGTTGTGGACCTTTTGGGTTAGTGAATTAGGAGAAACTGTGGCATGAGTTGTTTTGGCTCTAAAGTATTGTTAGGATGTTTGGTTTAGGGTGAGAAATGTATTTATTTACACGTGAGCTAAACAACTGAGAAATGTGAATTTAAGGCCTAGAGGAAAAAGAAAAAAAACCCATGATACCTCAACGAAATAAGGAGCCTAGTAAGGGATACCCTAAGCAGTGGAGTATAGCCTAATAATGATAATAATAATAATATAGTGTGAGGTATAGAATTTAGATGGGTTGGGAGTTTTCAAACTCAGTATACGAAGAAGTATAAATAAGCTGAGCTGACAACTATAAGGAGTGGTGGTGTAGGTAAGCTGATCCGGATTTAGACAGGAATGCAACAAATTACAGAGATAACCATAAACACAGATATGCAGTGGAAATAATACTTCATTTCATTAATGTAAAATACTGAAATATGCTTATAAACAGTAATGGAAATAAACTAGCTAGGGCGATGGTAGCTTATCTCTGAGAAGAGATGTGGTGGCTACATGCCTCTGAATTGTGTTACAATGAGGCTCGAAGGCCTATTTATTGTTGAGAAACAATGGAAAACCCTTAACATTCCAAAACCTAACCCTAGAAGATGAAACACCAAACTGTGGGCCCCGTTTGGGTAAATTGGTACACCAAATTCCCGGGGTCGTAACTTTGGCATACGATCTCTGTTTGACGTGTACAATAGCTCGTTAGAAAGATCTATCCGAGCACTACCACTTTGGGAGGAAACATCGGTCCATGGACCCATGTTTCACCATATTTCCCAAAAAACGTCGTTTAGGGCCTCAAAACGGCTCCGGAAGTTCAGGACCCGAAAACTGCTAAAAATAGTAAGTTGTGCTACAATTAAGGAAATTGAAAATGCTGAGAGAGACAATGGTGGGGGTCTAGGTGGAATTGGCAGGTGGCCACCAATATCCACTTGGATCATTCCTCCCCCCTTAGGAAGCAATGGTCCCCATTGCGTTGAGTTCCTCCATGAGATGAGGAAACTTTTGTTGAACTTGTTCCCTGGTGAGCCACTTGCCTTGGTGAAGGAGTTGGCCTACTTTGACAACTCGATACAGTTGGATATTCTGTTGGCGAGTGTTCTTAATCTGTGTGTCCATGATCCGATCAGTTGTAGCTTGTTCCATGCAATCTGGATTTAATTATGTGGGTGTGAGCTGTTCTGCAATGTCGAATGTGTCTAGCAATGGTGGAAAGTATGGCTGAAGGTGGTCCACATTGAACACAGGGTGCAGGCCAAGGAATGGGGGAATGCTGAGCTCAAATGTATTGTCTCCCATAGCCTTAGTAATGGTGTAAGGACCGTATCGGTGGTGAGCTCCAGTATTGTAGCAATAATGCTACAACTCCTGGGGCTTCCTGTCTCTTAATTTTATCAACCCCGTAGTTCGTACAAACTTGGAAGCGACGGTGTTGTATGCACAAGTACTAGCCCTTGTCGCAGCTGTCACTTGGTCAGCTGGCACAAGTCCGCTAGGGCTTAAGCCAACTTCTATAGGCTCACAGAAGAAGCTTTATCAATGATGGACGAAAGCTAACTCAAAGGAAGGCTACGCTGCTTGACAAACTGAATCAAAAGCATATAAATCCATGAAACCCTAATTTAACTAGTCTATCTTCTATAATGTGAAGAATGTGGATGCAACTCCTATGAATGCTGTCATTACCTCTAACAAGTGTAAATGCATGGGTCTAAGCTACTTGCATCATGAGAAATGTGTTTTTGTGTTTTTCCTTTAGGTGTGTGGAATGAGTGTGAACTTGGCCTAATTAGGGTTTGATTGTGCAGGTGGTATGGAGAAGGAAGGAAAGTGTGGGACAGGTTGGGGAGGCTAGGAGAGGTCCCTAAGGATCCTTAGCACCCATCCACAGAGGTCCCTCATGTTCAGAAGCTCGGCAACGAAGTGAATGGCCTCCTACAGGAAGGCTGCAGGGGATCCTACAGGATACTCTGTTTTCTACAGGATGGCTGTGCACGTCTACAGGATGGTTGGCCGTGGGGGTTTTTAGGAGTTGATGGAGTGTTGGAGTGGTGTGGGAGGCTAAGGGAGATGGAGATGGACCTAATGATGTCTTAGGAAATGGCAAGTCAGACGAAGGAAGGGTGCATGCAATGGGTTGATGTTTTGGAAGGGTGGAATCAACGAGAGTGAAGGAGATGGAGCTGTACGTGAAATGAGAGAGTTGGAGGGCACGTGAGTGAGATAGAGGGTGAATAGAACTTGCAGGTGGATGAAGAAAATGACGAAGGAAATCGCTTGAGCAAAAGCAGTGTAAATAAAACAAATGACCTGTGCATGAAAACAAGGAATTCATTAACCTATTATGCCATGAAACCTATAAATCCAAAATGGAAACCAAGCAATAAAACTAATGCGTGAGAGTGTAGTATGGATCAATGTCGAGAATGTATGAATAAATCCTTAATGAAAAACGTTCATGTGGCAACTTGCGTGGAGATGAAACGACTGCTGTTCTTTTTGGTGGCTGATCATGGTCTACACCCCAATCCCAAACAGTGAGATGGCAGTGAACCTTTACAACCTGTTTTTGTTGGAGCTCCAAGAGATATATTCTACCAACCTATCAAACATGAATACTGAAAGCAAAGCATCATACCATTCCTATCTATGCTAATGAAAACAATTAAGCTAACAAGCTAGAAATCCGAATTGCATAGGAAACTAAACAAACTCAAGTGCTGGAACTAATGGTAAATGCATTACAACACTGAGAAGGTCTATGGCTCTCAGGTTGGGCCCTAACCTGAGAGCTATAGCTCCTTGAGAAAACTCAGAACTAACTCAAAAGTGGCCTTCTTTATTCATAATCTGATAACATGCCAAATTGGCTTACAAAAGAGAACGAAACTTGAGCTGTGCTCCAAAATTACAATAGTAATACGAGAGTTTCAACAACCTAACCAAGGCTAAGGTCTCTATGCTTATACAAAATGATGCTCCAACAAGTATCCATGATTCTAGGAGCTCGGCTGTTCAATCTATAGTTTAACTGCTGATCCTGTAGGATGATCATAAATGCTGTTTCCTGTAGAGCAGTTTTGAACTGTTGTTCCTGTAGAACAGCTGGCCGTGTATTAAGATCGGAGGGAGGATGGAGTGGGGCTCGGAGTTCTTGGTGAGGATCACGAGGAATGTCCCCCAAGACCGTCGACAACCTCTCCTTACGTCAGCAATGCCAACTCGTTGTCTCCTTGCCACCTTTTCGTTGTCTTTTGCTCCCTTTTAATGCCAAAACCTGGAATCACAATGCATTAGCTACGTAGATAAAGTTCCTATCCTTTCTCCTACAAACAACATGAATAAACTAAGAAGTGTATGCATAAACAATAAAAATGAATGGTTTGAGCAAGCAAAATAGGCCAAAAATGAGCCCAAATTGTACCAAAATTGGGGCTCATCATCACCCCCCAGCTGAACCATTTGCTCATCCTTGAGCAACCTTGCCCCTGCTCCTCGTCCTTGGCCGAGGACTCGGGACCGGAACAGGCTGTTTCTTTTCTGCTTTTGATGGCCCTACCTTTTCTGCCCCTGATGGTGATGAGGGTGATGCTTCCTTCCCTTTTTCTATTTCTTTGAGTCGGGCTTCAGAAGGCGACTGGCCTATCTTTCGTGTCCAGGAAGTTATTTTTGGGCTCCCCTTTTCGGGGGTAGCTAATGGTTTAGAGGGGGTTCTTACACTGGGTGAAGTAGGTACATCCCCTGAAGTGGTATGGCTGCTGGGTGAAGGTTGTGGCTTGCTCGGGGACATCCTCTTGCTTCTCCTGGCTTCAGGTGGCAGAGGGGTCTCCCTCTCCCTTTTCTCTTTCAGTTTTGGAGGTGTGCTGAGGGCAGCCAGTGCCGCTGCTACCTCCTTATCGAGGATGTCAGCCTTCTCTTTCTTGTGTTTTGCTCCCTCGGAGCTCCTTGTAGAGGGTCCCTCCTTTTTTGATTTCAGGCTTCCTGTGGAAGACCCTGCTTTGCCTGCTTCCGGGCCTCCTGTAGAAGATTCTTTCTTTGTCTTCGAGCTCTCTACAGGAGGCTGTTTCGCAATGACATTCGGGCCTCTTGTAGAAACCCCTCTTTCCAGCCTTGTGATTCTTGTAGGAGCCCCTGTCTCTGTCTTTGGGCCTCCTATAGAAGCCTGTTTTCCAACAATTTTCGGGCTTCCTGTAGAAGCCTTGGTCGTTGCTCTTGGGCTTCCTGTAGAAGCCTGCTCATTACTGATCTTCGGGCTTCCTGTAGAAACCTTTGTCTTTGTTTTCGGGTTTCCTGTAGAAGCCTGAGTTTGGGTTTTTGGGCTTCCTGTAGAAGCCTGTGATTGCGTTCCTGCAGATGCAACTCTCACCACCTTCCCTTGCCTTGTTTCGTGGCTTTTGCGTTTGGCTTTGACTGCAGAAGCTGACAAGGTGCTTGGGCTGGCAGGGGCCACCTTAGCTTTGACTGCCCTGCTTTTCGACCTCTGTTCCCTTGCTGATAAGATGGGGGTGTCCTCTTTGACTTTGTCATCTTTTCCCTCTTCCTTCTTCTTTCGTTCCTTTTTCTGTGCTAGAGTCGGAACTTTTTGGCTTTTTCCTTTCTTACTCCCGACTCCTGGCTTTTCTTCTTCTCCGTTAGAGGATTCCGCTTCTTCAAGCAACATTTTTATGTTCCCCGTTCTGGATAAGTTCCTAAATGGTTCCCAAGCGAGGGGGACTTTATATGAGTGGAGAGCATCCTCCACGAGGAGCTTGACTAGCCCATGGTGGGATATCTGGTCCGGAATTCCGTCCTTGAGCTTGGTGGAACACTCCATTAAGGACTGTAGTAGAAAGTAAGGAATGCTCAACCTCTGTGCTGCATGGAGGTCAATCTGGTGTCTTAGTTCGTTAAGCAGCCTGAAGTGATACGCATATACAATGCTATATCGACCCTCACAGGTGATATATTTCATAATTTGTAGACTGACTTCGTTCCATGGCGGCAACAGGCTTGCCCTTTTTACTCCATTTTTGTCTTCGGTGAATGAGTCTTCCGGTGGGAAGAACTCCTTCTTTGCTTGCTGGCTCATCTTCCGCTCTTCTTTGTCCCACGACAGACCCATGGGCAGCTCTGTAATCCGACTGATATGCTCTGGGGTGAGTTCGAGGCTGAGACCTCTGAAGGTTACCGTGGCCAATGTCTATGATTTAGGCTGCAGAGCCTGCAAAAATTCCTCGGCTACTTCATCATCGTAGCCCTGTAGTTTATCATAGAAAGGCATCCATTGTGCTCTAGTGAAGAGCTCAACCACTGCCGGGTTTCTCCTTAATGCATTTGAATTAGTGGGCTCTCGCCTGATAAACCCGCCAGGCATGATGAACACAGTGGTTTATACCAGAGGTGGTGGATACACAGGAAATTCGGTCTTAAAGACAGAACATGCAATGAATTTTCAGACCACAGTTGATTATACAGCTATCCTGTAGGAGCGATAGTATAGGCACGGCAATCCAATGTTTCTATGACCACACTGTGACTAATGGCCTTGCCACCTTTAAAAAAACAATTGCGGAAGGAGTTGCAGGGTTACCTCTTTTCTGCCACCTTTTTTTACGTGAAGACTTCACCTTCCTATAGAGCCGCGTTCCTGTAGAAACTGCTTCCTGTAGGACGGCGTTCCTGTAGAAACTGTTCCTGTAGGAGTAGTGCGCAGGCTTCGGGAAGAGCTTTAGTTGGCTGGCGGTCGAGAGGTGCTTTACCAGCGTTCAGGTAGCCGAGAGCTCGGCGTATCAACATGAAGAGGTAAGCAGAGGATCTACTTGAGTTTTGAAGTGAGGTTGATGGAGATACACGCTTAATCGAGCCGATTAGATTTTGAATCGGCGCAGCTCGTGGCGCGGGCGTGAGCTGTCCCCACCAGACCGTTGGGTGACATCACCCATCATCCGCCTGCACATTCGTTTGTTGCCGCATTCATTCCCACAGATCTGCCGCCGCCCTTTTCGGTTAAACTTCACTTCTCGGTTGATGGGACTGATCTTCACGTGCTTGTTGCGTGTTTCTTTCGTCGTGGCTGCCACCTCGTCCTCTGACTATCCCTTTACTAACCGACGTGGCCAATCACTGGCCTTTAGGCCGCTCAACCATTCACCTTTATGCCATGCAAAACAAATCGAAGTAATAATCATGCAGTTTGATGGAGAGAAGGATTAGAACACTTACCTGCGCGCGGCTGCACATGATTTCCAGTTTTTTTTTTTTTTGAGCGATGGATCTTCCTGCCGCATGTGGCTGCACATTCCTGTAGGCTCGTGGTTACAGGATGCTGGCGATGGAGTGAATGGTTCTGCGTTCATGCGCCCGTGTTTGATCTCAGATGGCGGTGCTGTGAACGGTCTTCACTTGAGCAGGTTGAATTGTTACAGGATCCCCGCGAGGGGTCTTGTCACCGTTCTTTCTCCTCGGTTGTATGCTGCATGCTGGCGGTTCTGGCTTCTCGATCACAATCCCAGCGCTTCTGATGTATCAACGTGGATGTGGTATGGTTCTCAGTGCCTAGTTTTTCTTTGACAGATGCTTTCTCACGAGAACTGATTACTTTGTTGTGCTGCTGCAGGGATCTTGGTTGCATGGCGACAAGGATGGTGGAGGACGATAATGGTAATGTTCAGGGGTGCCATCATTGGCATGCATGCATTCAATCCACTCCTCAGTCGCTAGATCTTCAATTGAAACACATTTCAGCCATCGTAACCTTCTACAGGAAGTTTCCTGTAGAACACAGAGCTTCCTGTAGAAAATTGGCACTTTCCTGTAGAAGATCCGCATCTTCTTGTAGGAAGACTGTCTGTTCCTGTAGAAAAACTGTATCCTCCTGTAGAAGATCCAAAGCATGATAATAATTGCACATACCTTAAAAAGCATTGCTGTTCTTGGAGGAGGTGCTGATGACATCCTTTGCTAGCATGATGAAGGCCCCTGGCTTGGAGTGGAGAGGCTTCTTCTCCTCCATAGAACATCTGCATGCAAACCTTTTATGGTGCTGATTGCTTTTTCCTTTTTTCTTTCTTTTTTTTTTTTTTTAGAAAGACAATAGGAGCGCCTCAATGAGGTTTTCACCCCTACTGCCTGCCTTGGGCGCCTCAGAGAGGTTTTCACCCAAGGATCTTTATTTTTCTCTCTTTTCTTTTTCGAAAGACAATAGGAGCGCCTCAATGAGGTTTTCACCCCTACTGCCTGCCTTGGGCGCCTCAAAGAGGTTTTCACCCAAGGATCTTTATTTTTCTCTCTTTTTTTTTTTTTTTTTTTTTTTTTTTTTTTTTGTTTTAGATCCTTCAGGGTATGCCCAAAGTGGAGGCAGAACCCTTCTCTATGACCAAAACAGATTTCTCCATAGTGCTTATAAACTCTTGTCTTGAGAGAGGTCTTCTATAGATCTTCAATCGGTGCCCATTGACAAGCATGGGAATGGATTCCTCATCAATGGTTCGAATGAGGACAGATCCATTGTCATGGCACTGTTCCACCACATATGGTCCTAGCCATCTGGTTCTCAACTTCCCCTTGAAATCTTTGAATCTGGAATCATACAACAAAGCCCAATCTCCCGGCTGAAATTGCTTGTCATGGAGATGTTGGTCATGCCACACCTTCCTCTGAAGTTGAACCACTTCTGAGTGAAGGAGGGCCTGCATGCGGTGTTCATCCAGTCCATTCAGCTGCAATAACCTTTATTGCTGTGCATGGCTGAGATCTGGGTCCAGCTGAGCTGCCAACCTCAAAGTGTTATACTCAAACTCAATGGACAGCAAAGCTTTCTTCCCATAGACCATCTCATAAGGTGTGAAACCAGTGGTGGTCTTCCAAGTGGTGTTGTAAGCCCATGTGGCTTCAACTAGGCGATCTGCCCAGTCTTTTCTGCTGCTGTTTACCACTTTGGTCAAGATCCCTTCTAGAGCTCTATTGGTGACTTCCACCCGCCCATTTGCTTGAGGATGATAGGGGGTGGAAGTCCTATGCTTGATCTTGTGATGAGCTAATAGATCTTCAACCAAGTTGGAGGTGAACTGGCTCCCTTGATCGGTCACCAGCTCTCTTGGGTAGCCAAACTTGTAGAAGATGTTCTCTCTTAAGAACTCGACCACCTTTTCTTCAGTTGCTGCTTTGATTGCTTTAGTCTCTGCCCACTTTGTCAAGTAGTCAGTACACACTATGATGTAGGATCTCTGCCTCGAAGAGGGATTGATTGGGCCCACAAAGTCCATGCCCCACTTCTCAAATGGCTCGAGAGTCACTTGAGGTTGGAGAGGCATCTCATCCCTTTCGGTCGGTTTCCCCATTCTTTGGCATTGGTCACACTGGCTAACATATCTTCTGACATCTTGATGAAGTGTGGGCCAATAGTAGCCTGCCTGCAGGATCTTGAAGGCAGTTCTCTTTGATGCAAAATGTCCTCCACAAGGCCCATCATGACAGGTGAGGAGAATGTCAAAGACTTCCTCCTCCCTTACACAACACCTTAAGATCTGATCGGGGCCAAGCTTGAATAGGTTGCCCCCAATCCATGTAAATGAGGCACTCTTTCTGATGATTTTTCTCTTCTCTTTTGAAGAGAGGTGCAGAGGGAACTGAGCTGAAACAAGGTAGTTTGCTATATTAGCAAACCATGGAGAGAGTACTGAGATAGCAAACAGATGCTCATCAGGCATCTGGTCATCCACTGTCCCATCTTCATCTGCAGACAAATCCAATCTAGACAAGAAGTCAACAACAACATTTTCTTTTCCGTGTTTATCAACAATGGTTAGATCAAACTGCTGCAATAAAAATAACCATCTAATAATACGAGCATTCACATCTGGTTTATTCATCAAGTATCTAATAGCAGCATGGTCAGTATGTACAAAAGTCTGGTAACCAGTAATGTAATGTCGGAACTTGTTCAGTGCATGAACCACATTGTTTTCTTCATTTTTAATTTCCTAAACCTTTTCCCTAATAAGAAGATATCACATTACTTGTTATTGTTCCAAAAATGTAGGGGAGACACCTTGCTAAATTATATGAGTCATGACTTAACATGAGTAATTTTTGTTCTCTACTACACATAGATTTAATAATGTAAACATGATAAGGTAAGATTGATCAAGGAATACTAAAACAATCCATTAGATCCCCTTACCATTCCCCTCTTGTTGTATAATATTCCCCATATGGGTTCATAGTTTGTTAGTCTCACTCATCATGATTTTATTAAGTACAAAGGTAAATTATTTGCAATTTTTACAATATCATGCTACATCTAATCCATAGTGATCAATATATCAGAAAATAAAAACATCTATGCATAGTTTTAAACAAGTTTGATTACACATTCTTTTAAGAAGATAAATTAGGATGTTACAATTATGGTCTGCTTCATCCTTTCAACTACTCCATTTTTCTATGGAGAGTACCTTGTTCCAAAATTCCTTATGGTTCCTTATTTCTTACATAATGCTGCAAATATTTTGAATCATACTCACCACCTCCATATGATCTAAGTACCATAACATACTTCACACTTCAATTTTTTTCCATGGCTTTGAATTCTTTTGATATTACAAATATTTTTTATTTTTTATTGAAACAATATATTGAATCAGTCTCGATAAACTAATAATTTTTTTTTAAAGGAAATTAAAATAACCTCGTATTGATTGTGTTTGCATTGGAACACATAGATATGTTTGTACTAGTTAAAGTGGTGCCTTGGTTTTGTAGGAAGCAATTGCTAGAAGAATATTGCTACACTTCTTAGCTAGGATGCAACCCTCAAAAGATCTATTATGTACATTTATCATGAGGATAGCTCTAGCCATATATTTCTTTTGTGAAATAGTAAAATATTAAGGCTATAAATGGCTAAATGACAATATCGAAGTGGCAATAACTTGTACTCATATAAACCTGAAACATTTTGTGCATATTACTGTGAATGATGAATATTCCTCACCACTAATTGAAACATTCTATTTTTCATCATTCGTACTTTTACAATGAATATAATCCTAGGTGGCTTATCTAAAATGGTATATGTGAGACCTTTATATATGGCTTCATACCAATTTTGACATAACTTCCATATGCTCATAAGGTCTTGTTTGAGTTTAGGAATATAACAGAAATTTAAGATGTTCTCCTTTTCAACTTTCTCTATCAAAATATATATTCTTTCTTTTCCTTGAATATCTAATAAATAATCATATCCTTATTTACTTTTTGTTTTCAATGAATTATCAAAACTTGCGAGCATTATTTCTTTTCCCATCATGTGATTGATGTAGCCACTACGCATTAAGCAGATATCATTATTATTTCATTCCTGAAATACTTGACATAAAAGGAACATGGATTTAAATGTTCCTTCATCACTTTCATAATTTCCAAACTACTTGTAGTAATAGTAGTGGAGTTTTGGAATTAGGGTGCTCCACAACATATTGTAATATACACATGTATTTTTTTGGTTATGAGGGAAATTGTATTATTGTTTTGTCTCTTCTACTGCTAACTCATCTCCTCCATGATAGGTACCTCTTCCTCCTTTGCCTATACTTCTAATTCCAAATCATATTCTTTTAATAATGAAGGGTTGAGAATGAAATGCACTTTTCAAAGAGAACAATAATGTTCACTTATTTGATATCTTATAAAATACCCATGAGTTTCTATACAAACAACTCTAATAGATATTTATACCATTCTATGGTTACTACTATTAGGTTCCTATACCAATAGGAGTCATAATTTTGAATGACTAAGGTTAAGTCTTGTAATATTGTACATACCTTTTCTTTCTGCAAATATTTTCGATATTATAAAAATTTACAAAATGTAAAGAGGGTTTGTCCTAAAAGAAAAATCAAAGGACAAAAGAATAAAAGAAGGTAAAAAAAGATGAAGATATTAGAACCCCAAAAACAAGAAGACCATGAAAGTGTGCAAGTCCAATTTCCACTACTATTTACGTTTATGCATAATAATGATTGTGTGCAACTTGTTATTCATGCCACATTCCATGGTAATCAAATAGTTTAATCTTGGTTATTCCATGCTTTGAATTTTATGTTTATAGATTAGAGAATAAAATCTAACCAAACAGTTTAATCTTGGCAAATCATTAGTTAGTTAGAGAAAATAAAAGGAGCTCATAAGCTTAATCTGAGCCCTTGAATAATATAATGTTAGAATTAGATAGATTACTTTTCCAAAAGAAAAAATAGATGAATAAGGGTTTGCTAGCCTAAATGCACTCTAAGGAATGAAGAAAATATATTAGAGGTAAGAAATGGGTAAGTAGAAGAAAGGTTATTGAACTAAAAAGTTATTTGGATCAAAGAACATACATCATGCTTATACACATATTTCAACATGTATGGTCAACTATGGAAGGAAAAGGAAAAAATGTTACAAGCTCATGTAATTAACTCCCCCCATTCACTTTCCCCTTTACTTACTAATTTCCTATCCACAATTAAGTTCTAGTACTTTGAATCCTACAAGTCAAAGAGGCTCAGAGCATTTCTCTGACTTTTGGTGGGACCGAACCCTCGGCTTAATGACTTATGGACTCAAGTGCTAGAATCCCCTTCATAAACACATTCCCCCTTCATACAAGCCATTTCCCCTCATTACCGTAAGAAAACCCCTTTTTCTTAAGGTTAAACTTCATTCACCTAGGAAAAGTAATAAAAACCCCATATAAACCCCTTTCCTAAGGTTTAAACTCTATTTACCTAAGGAAAAGTAATACCCCCCCATGTAAATCCCTTTTCACTTAAAAACCCACAAAAGGCCTTTTTATCCTAAGTATAAATCTAAAAAGCACAAATGCATTACATGTTACCCTTTTGCTAAGGAAATACCCCAACCCCTTAGTTTTAATAAAAACTACTATAAACTACCCATATCCCGCTATAACTTCACTTAGTTTACCTAACCCCGGTAAAACATAAGTTAATCAAGCATCGGCCTCACCCGACTCCCTAATCCCTCATTAATCTCGGCCCGATCACTTTAAACCCATGATTTATCCCTAAACTAATCCCCAAACGCTATGATTAAACCCTTGGGCCCCCTCAACTCTCGTTCATTTCCACCCATGCAGCTCTTCCACTCAACTATCATCATACCACAATCCCGCAAATCTAACGGCCTACATCCATATTGGTCGAACCTGATCACCTACCTTTACTCGCCCAAATGAGGCGGTTTTCCCCCGACCCCCAATGGCTACTTGTCATGCCCTAAAGCACATCCAGTGACCCCTCCTCAAAGCTGCCCATGCCTAAAATTAGTGTGATGACCCTTTAAAACCACCTCCCCACCATTTCGACAAACTGCCCATCCTCCATTAATATTAAACTTTCACGCCATTTTCAAAAGTTTTCTCATTACAGCTTTAAACCCCAAGAACCCCATGTTTTCTTACCTTTCGCCCATTTTATTGTGTAAACCTATTAAACCCTTCATCACCACCCTAAGCCTCTTTGATGCAATTTCCCCTCCAATTATGTCCAAAACGTTGCCACGACCCCTTTCCCAAGCATTCCCATGCTAGAGAGCCATCAACTGCCCTTCATGCAGATCGATGTTTTCTTAAATATTATTGAATTTTTCAGGTTATCAGACTAAGATCAGAGCTTGGATAAAAAGTTATGATGTGAGTCAAAGAACTTGTTTACTCCAAGACTTGGATCAAGAAACCTGTTAAAAGACCAAATTCAGAAGAATAAGACTAGTTATACATGCACAGAAGATGAAGGTCATTACGCACAAAGCCGAGAAGAAGATAAGGAACATAGAATTGACAGTTCAGAATAGAGTAACTAGACCAGAGGTGGAGATGATTAAAACACACTGAGACTTGATCAAAATCCACTTCCCAATGCTAAGAGACATAAAAAACATAAGAATTTATTGTCAAAACACACAGTAAAAGGTTAAATTGTACCAGTAAAAGGAAGAAACATGGAAAGGGTAAAGACAGGTCATCAAAGTGAAAGAGTATCAGTGACAGAGAATATGAGATGAAAGACAAAAGTAAATAAAGCCTCCAGCGTGATGAATTCAATAGCAAGGAGCATAAAGAGCTAAAAGAAAACCATAATAGCCAGCAACACCACAATAAAAGGGATAGCATGAAGCAGTTCATTAGTTGCCTCTATCTTCTTGCGAGAAGATATTTTCTATTTCGTAGATTAAATCTCAAGTTAGTTTGAGATATTTGTAAAAATACCTTAGTATAAATACTTCACACATTAAATTATGTAGTGTTGATTCTTAGAAGTTTCTATAGACTTCTTGATCGAAAGACTGTAAAAGCTATTGGAGCATTGATTGAGCCAACAAGATGGATTGGTGAATAAATACAAGATATTTCAAAGGATTCATGTGCAAAGCGAAGTGTAGATAATTATTTTCTCACATTGTTGTTATCTCTTAAAGTTTTCATACTGTTGATAAAAATGTGGATGCCACAACTGGAAGTATTGTATCAGAATTTGCTTAATTACACTTTGCTATAATAGCTAGGAAAATATATGTTTTCTACAAATAATCTAAGTTAAGGAATTCTTAATTGCTCCTTAGTTTAGGTTGTTTCTTTTAATCTATAAAAAAAAATCTTAATTTCCCTTCGTTTCTGATTACCCCCCTATTCCTCGTTTAAATCTTGGTCTGAGAACTCTTAATTTCTCTCTCACCCTAGTTAAAACCTTTTCCATCTCTCTAGCCTAAAGACTTACACTCTGTTAGTTTCGGTATCTTCATCCCTCCATCAATGATCAAAATTATCTTGTTGCATTGCATTTTAGGTGTCTCATCCGATCAGCTGCATTCCATTAGGGTCATGGATCATCTGATGGTAGTGGCATATTATAAATTTTCCCTCATGGTCTTTACCTGCTGACCCATTTTCATACATTTAGGTCATTTACAGTCATTTTTGTCTTTACATCTGCAAAAGTCATTTTTAGGGTTTTAGATCTCATTAGGTCTAGGGTTTTGTCATCAAAAGTCTTGTAAAATCTCAATAATAGTCAGGAGGCACATGAGGAGTTCAAATAAAGTCTCAGCAACAAAAATTTCAATAATCATATGCTCAGTGAATGATTTTTCCTCAAAACCCTCTTTTGAGGAAAAACAAAGTTTTTTCTTCTATGTATATAGATTTCATGTAATTTCATTTTTCCTATATGTAATAAGTCCAAGATGCAGCCTTGGTCACCTTGCCAAGCTCCTGCACTCTAGCTCCTGCAAAAGAGTCAAAAATTCAAAGCATTAGTCCATCAAAAGGCAAAAAGCAACTCAAACTGCCAAAACAGAATTTTTTGAAAGAAAGTGAAAGACAAACTTTAGAAAAGTGGGTTTTTGTAAATAAAAATTAAAGTCCAAGGATATATAAAGTGTTTCTTATATTCAAGAGTTCATTTGTGTGCCAAAAATAAAGTGAATAAGCCAAGTCGCGATTTGAGGAGCAAAAGGCAAAAATCGCAACAAAACCTAGTAGTTGCACTCGGAGCGGCGCACCTGGGTTGAGGCACGACGCACCTAGTTGGCGAGGTGCACAGAGGCTCAGAAAACACATTAAAACTTCAATGGGCATGGCGCACCTGTTGAGCGCAGAGCACCTGTCTCTCGGCACGGTGCATTGATTCTTCTGAGCGCAAACTTCACTCAAATCACCTCCTCCAAGCTCCAAATCTTGCAAACCTCATTTCACAAGTAAGTTTAACATTCCTAAGTGCCATTGCAAGGGTTTTAGTCATCTTTCATGGTGTTCTAATAGGTGAAAAAACAAACTCTAGTTTGTGGCACAATCCATTTAAAAAAGTGCCTAGGGTTTTCAAAAATTGTCATTGTTGTTGTTTGCTCCCTACAATCATTTTCACATTCCTCCACTACACCTCCCTCATTTCATATCCCTTACCCCTCTCTCATTCACACTTATCCTACCCCCCTATCCCCAAAATCATAAAACCCTAACAACAAATTTCCACTATTCCCAAACCCTAATCTATATACCCAAACCCCATCACTTCCCAAAAAACCTACAACTAGCATCACAATCCCTCATTCACTGTCCCCCTCATCAATTCCATTCATTAAACAACAAACACCTACTCTTGATATAAAATCTCTTCACACTCATCATTGAAAACAAAACAATGGCAAACATGGAAACAGATTCACCTTATGAAAGAGATGAGGAAATTGTGAGTCATTCCACCCAAGAAATTCATGCACCAAAAAAGCAAACAAGGAGAAAAATATGTTGAAGCACATGGCTTTTCATTATTTGGCAAGAAACAAGATTTGCAAAGCGAGGATAAGGACGTTAAAGGCCAAGTTGAGGAAAAATTTGAGGAGGAAGAAAGAGCAAGATAAGCTCAAGGTTTTGGCTTAAGCTTCCTTCACCCAAAATAGTACTTGGTGCAGGTCACGCGACCCAAATTTCAAGAAATTTGGCACACTTTCTGTCAATTTTGAATTTTTGAAGTAAAACACAGATTTTTCTGCCTAGTGCGTAGCGTCACGCGATGCTCGCTTTTGCTAGGGATCTCCTCTGGAGGAAAACTCTACATTTTTGGTTTCCTCATTCAAAATTATGAATTCCCAAAAATTACTAGAAATTTTTGTCAAGTTTTGAGCTTCCAAAAGGGTCAAGAACACCTCAAAAATACCCTTTCTGCCCCTTTTTGGCCAAACAGGAAGCAGTGTTGGGAGAACTCAATTTTGGAGGGGCAAATGGACACCAAATTCAGAAGTTCGACCTATTCTAGAAAGTAGACAGACATACCTTTACAAAAAGCCCACTTGTAGCAAATTTGGTCCATCGGAAGGCCTCCAAAATAGGATACAAAAAGGCGCTATTCACAAGGACAATGGCGTGGCTCACAGGATGGAAAATTGCCATTTTTGCCAAAAAACTCTGTTTGTCGCCTAGTTTTTTCTCAGTTTGACTTTTTTTATCTCTCATGGTCAAACTCATGATGTAAATTGACGTAAAAATGTTTAAAACTCACTCATGAAGGTAGATACATCATGAAAAGGTAGTTTTGAACTGAATGAATCAGTTTCCTAGGTTTAAGAGGCAAGTTGTTCCACTACCTACTTTTTAGTTCTTAGTTTAGGTCTTGTTGAAACAGCTCCTAAACTCATGAATTCGACCCCTAAATCCTAGCATGAGTTGTTTTTTTCCTATATCTAGTAGCTTTTCAGTAATTTGTAAAGGTTGGAATCTTGTGAATGCTTTGAACATTATTGTACATGCATCTCTGCAGTTTGGCAAAGGAATAGACCAGGGTTTGCAACATTTTGTGGAATTATTTTGGAAAGGTGACTTAGTATTGTTTTTCCTTATTTAATTGAAGTTTACATGTGTTTATGTATGTCATCATCTCTTTCTGTTCAGCTTAACTAAATGAATCAAGGATAAAAGTAGAATTCATTGATGTTGCAGTGCTCGACCAAGGGTTTGTTTAGTTATTCATGTTTTCAACTGTTTGAAGAGGATCCTTGAGACTTTCATGCCCTCTCAAACTCCTTACCAATCTTAAGACTCTCCATATCATTCAATTTAAATTACTAAACTATTTGCCTACCTCGCCCCACAGAAACCTCTGCAAGACTGTGTCCATTCGCTATACCCAAATCTGCCTTTCACATTTGAGCTAGCAAACCAACATTAAATTCAATCAAACTCCTTTGAGCATATACCTAGCCTAAAATTAGTCTTTACATTAGTCATATAAAGCCTCATTGATCATACTTTCCTGATATTGACAAGGAGAGAGCCCTCTCCTGACCTGGTAGGGCTAGCTACCAGGTTAAGCGTGGTTTGATGTTACCCTAGATCCTGCCTTTCTCAGCCTAAGGTAGATTTAGGCCATAACACACTCTACTCTGCTATATTGCCCTTTGAACATCCCCTTTAATTAGTTTATCTAGTCTTGTTGCCCTTCTTTTGACTACATATGCCCAATGGTCTAGAGACAACATTCTATCCATTTGTTTCAAGGATTCCACCACACAATCTTCAATAAAAATCAAAACCCCACTTGAACATTCATAATTAGCCTAATATCTAAACAAACAAAGCTAAATCATACAGAGAGAGCCCTCTCTAAGCATCAGGAAGGCTAGGTCCTGATCTCCAAAAGTGGTTAGTGGTTACCCCAGTGATCTCCTTCTTTAACCTTGGGAAATTACTAGGTGATAACAACTGCAACCATATAAATTTTCTTAAGAAGGATCATAAGTAATTATTGGAATAAGGAACTAATGATAGGGGGTGGTGAATCAATAATTAATACTTTTAACAATATTTAAGATTAATATCTAAAATTTAAATTGTGCATACTCAAACATCGCATGAAATACAATTATTCAGACATATTAGAACACACAAATTTACCTGTAGACCCTTCAAGGAGGAAATCCACCAAATCTTGTTCTGTATTATGATGATAACCAAGGCACCAAATTTGATTACATCATTTGTTTATGAGAACCCACTCATATGAGGCCCAAACCCCCTTCGAATTAGCAATAAACACATTTCCTAGAGGCTCCAACCTCTTATAAATGTAGTCCTATACCTGTTTCAGCCAATTGTCATATTTTTCATACATTTTTTAGACTAAAATCAATGGCCTAGTTCTATTACATAAAAGAATAAATGACTTGGTTTTTTTTCTCTTACAACTTCTTCTTCTCTGCCCTACATACAAACACTCAAATTCCCTCATCTATGCCACTTAATCTTTGTTGCATGCTCTTCTCTTATCTTCTCTTCACCACCTCAACATTAAAATGCCTACCTTCAAGCACACTCACTAGTGTACTCAACTACACCCCACACTCATCTCATTAAACTCTTCCTCTCTAGCCAAACTTTCTCACTTCAACTTTTTTCAGAGGATAGCTAGCCTTTTCCACCACCTCGTAGTTTGAGATCATCGTTAACTAAAAAAAAGTACTCTAATTAGAACAGAAGAATCACACTATCATTGAATTTAATTTCATAGTAGTTTCTTATGAAATACACATTTCTTGAACAATTTGTAGAGGAAGCCCATCCCTAGAATAAATGCACTCCACCAACTACATTGACCAAGATCTGTAAGTTAGCGTAGTGCAGTGTCATCAACCTTAAGTCCTTTGCTTGGGTAAGATCCTTGAGGATATATGGTCAAATGTGGTGTTTACAAGACTTGGTATAGGTTCTAATTGTGGCCCCAAATATGTTGATCTTCCAAATTTGATGAAACCTTACAAGTATGGAATTTATGCCCAAACAACTTCTAACCTATTCAAACCCACTATTGCCTAGCCCCTAGTGCTTAAGCACATAGACTAAATCCTTTATATATCAAAGCCTACAATGTTATTTGCAAACTCCCACAATGTTTTTCCATTGCATAAACTCACAGGCCCTTGGTTTCTTTAACACACAAAACCACCACAAAAATCACCCCTGGGTGCACCTTTAAATCACATGACAAAATATCAGATTTCCGCAACATCTCCATCCCTCGAATATGCTACCTTGGTGATTCATAATCATGTACCTTTGAAAATATCTGAAGTAAGAACGTTAGGGTTACATGTCCTTGTGGGTCCCCTTCTCCAAAATTACGTTAATCAAGAGCCTTCCAGGAACACGTGACATTGCCACATCACACAACTCATCCCTACCCTCTACTTGCACTAGTCTGAAATCAGTGGATATTGCATATCCTAGCCAATCAGCTTGTCACATCATCCACCATGTCATCCTGACACACTATAACCATTAGGCCCCATTTTACACTCCTCATGAGGCTTGATAGAGCATTTTTTGTTGTAGGCTTTTCCATCCCTTAGACTTGTTACTTTGGGATTTTCAAATTCACCTCACTTATAAAATTTTAAGGATAATCCTATGGGGTGATTTTATACGTGCCAACTGTCACTTTTTGAGTGGCTCATGCGTCATTTCTTGAGTGGTCTACGTGTCACTCATTTTTGGCCCACCTAGCGACCCAAAAGCGTCAAATCTGGATGCTATGTGTCACTTTCTAGGAGTGCCATGTCATCGTGGAATTTTGGGTTGTTGATTTCATATGCTACCATGGCTCCATAGTATCTCTACTAGCTAATCAACTCATGCCAACTATCCTTATTCCATTGGACCATGCTATCAAGAGTATGCCTCTGTTTGTGATCTTACCTTAGACCCCAGATCCATGGCACTTTCGTATCATGCTACCTTTGAAAATTCCTAGGGAAGAACCTTTGTGGTGATGTGTCCTATTGGCTCCCCACGTGTGATTTTTCTTGAGATTTGTGAGGTCCATCTCCACACCCATTGTAGACCTCTGTGAGCCAGCTCACTCTGGACATTGGATCCCAAGGACTTTGGTACTATGCTAACTTTGAAAAATCTTGGGAAAAAACCTTCTGGATGATGTTTCTCAGGCAGGACCAACATTGTACCTCATAATCTTTCTATTATTTATCCATTTCAACACTACACCAAATCCTTCGTTCACCACCAATGGTTTTTGTGGACACCCCTTTTGTGGTTGTGTGGTAAAGGAAGGAGGGGGTCTTATTTTAAAAATAACTATCAATCATGCAATTGGTGGTTTGGGAAGTCTAGACCATCGTGGAGCCCACCTATTATTTAACCCTTGGGTAGGCATCGACTCCCACTTTTTCTTTAATGATTTAGAGGTGACATGTGGTACGTGATCCACCCACAAATTTTCCTAGAGTTTAATTTTCGCTCCACTATCTCCTCTTCCAACTTTGGAGAACCTTGCCACACTTTGCACCAACTAACCCCTTAGCACCAATTTAGCTCTACAACTTGGGCTTTTGGTTACCTAACTTTGACTAGACATATCTTTCACTCTCGAGGGCCAAATTCAAACTATGACATATTGTTGGAAAACTCTTTTTGAATACTAACCAACTTTTCTACTTCTAGCAATATCAAAGTTTATTTCATTGAGAATAAATTCACTTAAATATTAAATCACCTAACCACCATAACTATAATATGTATAGCTCCTTCAATTGAACTACTACAATAATTATCCTCTACTAAAGACTATACCTACTAGAAGACTCTCCCAAACTTGACATGCCATTCATATGTCATCCTTACCCATTTGGTACCAATGTCAACATTATGCTCAATAATCTCCACCTTTGGCATTGATGGCAACAGTTCCAAACCTTATTGTAGTACCTCCCCTTGAAACCAAGAAGGATTCTCCCCATCTATACACTCCCCCTAACATCTATAATCATCATTCCACATAACAAGTTCTTCTCCCCTTTTGACATCAATGGAAAAGGATACACCAAATGAAATAAATCCCCTCTGAAAATTTTCATATTACCATTTAATTGAACCAACAAGTTGAGTAGCTGCCAAAAATCATTCAAATTGAGTCATTTGGTTGTAGGAGAAACAATTCCTATTTTTTTCCTGATATACTCAAAGGTTCTCGTGCAAGAGGATTTGTGAATATATCTACAATCTTCTCATTAGTAGCCACATATTCAATTCGAACAACATTAGCCACAACATTTTCTCTTAAGAAGGGATACTTGATTGGAATATTCTTGGTCTTTGAATGCACGACAAGATTTTTAGAGATGTCGATAGAATTAGTGTTATCACACATGATTGGAATTGAATCATTAAATTCTACCTTGATGTCCTTTAAGGTCTGATTCATAAAAATAATCTAAGAGAAGTAGGTGGTGGTAGAAATTTGCTTTACTTTTATTGTAGATAATGAGATTGAGTCTGGGTTTTGTTGACCCAGGACAACACAATCTCCCAAAAACAATGTTGCTCCAAAGGTGCTTTTCCTGTCATCAAAGCTACTAGCCCAATGAATATCAATATAACATTTTAAATTAAAATATTTACCTTTAGCATATCACAAGCCAAATTTTCTTGTGCATTGCAAGTACTTCAAAATTATTTTTACAACATTGACATGGCTTTCTCTTTGGCTGACTTGAAATATTGTCATTAGACTGACTGCTTGAATTATATCTGGACTTGAGGTAGTTAGGTACAACATGATTCTGATAATTGATCTTTAGGTTGTTTGGTTTATATGAAAATTTTCATCGTCTTTACATATCTTACAGTCAATAACCATTGGGTTACTAACTAGCTTGTACTCTTCCATCCCAAATTTCTTCATTGTTCTTATTAACTACTTGGATTGACAAATGAAGATACCCCTTTTTGATTGGGTAATTTTGCAGTCTGAGGAAGAAGGATAGTTCACATATTATAGACATCTCAAATTATTTCTACATTGACTCAAAAAATTGGTGTCCCATTTATTCTAGATCATGGCCAAATATAGTATCATCTACATAAACTACAACAACTAGCAAATGATCATCTTCATAATATACAAACTACTATCAACAGTTCTTGTTTCAAAACCCTACAATTGTAAATATTTTTCCAAATTAGAATTCCACACTATAGGGGCTTGTTTTAGTCCATACATGGCCTTTTTCAATATGGAAACATAATCTTCATTCGCTAAGAGGATGAACCCTTCTGGTTGTTTTGCATATACTTCCTCTTCCACATACCTGTTGAGAAAGGGAAATTTCACATCCATTCCATATAATTTGATATTCTTATGGATAGCAAAAGAAAGAAACATTTTGATGGTTTCCAATCATGATATAAGTGAAAATATCTCATCAAAATCTATTCCTTTCGTCTGTGGATATCATTTTCAAACTAGTCTTGCTTTGTTCCTTATCACTTGTGCTTCCTCATTTAGCTTGTTCTTGAAGAACCATTAGGTGCGTATAACATTTTTTTCGTTGGGTTTAGGGACAATATTTTAAGTGTCATTTTTCTCAATTTGGTCAAATTCTTCATTCATTTCGTTCACCCAAAACTTATCTTCACTTGCCTAACAGAGAATTTTGGTTTCAATTTTGTGATATAAGGGAAAAAATTGCATAGCTTGTATTACCAAGTATTTACCTCCTAGTTTGAACACCGAGTCTATGATCACCAATAATTTGAATTTTTGGGTATTGTTTTTGCACATACCTAGAAGGAGTTTTTTCTTTTTCTTATTGATCTGAGAATCTAGAGGCTAAATTTGTTTCCCCATTTGTGTTCTAATTTTCTCTCGATAACTCTGAACGTGATTGTATTTCATCCACTATAATACCAATGCAATCTTAAAAACTTTTTGTCCTCTTATTGAAGCACTTATAGCCTTTAACCTTTGGTGAGTATCAAAGAAATATAACCTCATAAGCTTGAGATTCAAATTTTCCAAGATCTTTATCATTTCTCTTGATATAACATTTTCTCCCGAATAATTTGAAGTGTTTCACTGATGTTGGTCTCCCTTTCCATAATTATTAACGAATCTTATCAATGCCAGGCATGAGTTGTTTAATATTTGCTAGATAGAAAACAACTTTTGTTTCTTCTCCCCAAAATGTGAGTGGAACCTCCCATTAATCCATCATTTCCCTAACTATCTCCTGTATTTTTCTATTATTTCTCTCTACTACTCCATTCTATTGTATTGTTCTAGCTACTCAGTATTTCCTCCTTATGCCATCTTCTTCAAAAAATTATTGAAAATATTTGGAGGTGAATTCTCCTCCCCTCTCTAATCTTAAGCATTTAATATTTATATCTTTCTCATTTTCAACCTTAGCTTTCAATATCTTAAAAGAATTCATAGCTTCTGATTTTTCCTTCAACAACATTATCCAAGTGGCCCTGGTAAAATCATCAATAAATAAAATAAAGTAACTTTCTCCACTTGGGGTACTTGTTCTTGTAGGACTACAGATGTTAGTGTGAACCAACTTTAGAGGTTTAGAGGATGAGAATTCCTTTGTCTTAAACTGAGTCCTTGTTTGCTTGCCAAACTAACAAGACCCGCAAATTGAGCTATCGAGATTTAACAATCTTAGAAATCCTTTGATTGCTTCTATTGTATTGATATTTATTGTGTTGTAAAAATTTATATCACCAAGTCTTCTATGCCACATCCATGTTTGATTTGTCTTACTTGGGTAACATCTTACTCTAGAATCAACAAACACATCACCATTTTTTTGAGTCCTAATTGCCTTTCCTACAAGCTTCTCATTCTCTACTTTTCAAATCTCATAGTCTTTAGATTGAAAAGTCACATTGTATCCATTATCACACATTTGAATTGCACTTAGAAAATTATTCTTCAGGCCTTCAACATACAACACATTTTGGGCCTTGGTATCCTCATTGAGAGTGAATATGTCCTTCCCCTTAATTTGTGCTGGAGCATTATTTCCAAAGGTGACACTCTCTTTATCTTTTTCTTTCAGAAACAAGAATTTAATCTTACCCCAAATCATGTGTTTATATTAGCCCCTATCCACATACCATCTATTTTCTTGATCATGTGTAGATAGAGAAAGTCCACATTCCTCGTTTTTATTAGTATTCTACTTCCAGCTCCTGTTTTCCCTGGGGAATGTTGGCTGCTTAGTGGACAATGCTTTGGAAGGTTACTCAAACCTATTTTTGCACTCACTTTCCTTGTGACCAGAATTATTAGACTTGAAACATTCAATTTCATCCATCCCGGGAGAGAAAGGATTCCTATGACTCGAGAATGAGTTTTGATCTCTAGAATTTTGATAATTTCTATATATATTTTATTTTCATCTCGTTCAACTTTAACAATTATGAAATTAATGGCTTTATGTCCAAATATATGAAATTTATATCAATTTCCATAGAATAACATTTGTCCTTGATATTTAAAAATTGACAAGCTTATGTTGGTGACTTATACATTTCTTGTTTGCTTTACTAATTCACATCTCTGTAGGAATATTTGAGAAGTTAGCATTCTTTCTCTGGCGTTTAGTTCTTCTCTAACTTGTTTTTGGTTTATCTTCATTGACTCTACCTTCTAACACCTTTGTAAAGCTATGGGGGCCTTCCTAGAAAATTGGGAGGCCAGTAGTTTAATTTAGATTTTCCTTTCCATAGTAGTTTACTGTGAATTTAATTTGATTATTTATTAATCTTTTGTAACAACGCTGGTGAAAATTCCATGTAATAAAAGTTAATAAAAGGAAAAATAATAACCATGGTTGATGGGACACTTATTCCAACCTGAATGTTGGGCAAGACATCCTAGTGTGGGTGTTCATTGGTTTATTAACGGCTAAGAAAGTTTGCAAATGCAATGGAAAAGGAAAAATGGAATTTTTGGCACATTTGTTTATGACGAAACTAATGGAAATTGGGATAAAAGGGAGGTGAAAGGTCACATGTTGCATGTGAAGAGAAAAATGAAGGAAAATAATGGAATATGAAGAAAAGAGAGGCCTCATTGATGAAAAGGCTTCTCAGGATTAGTGGGTAACCCTTTTTTTAGTTCTTTTTTGGAGCTCTCTCATTATTCTCTCTCTCTCTCACTCTTGGACACTTCGATTTTTCTTTGATCACTCTTGGAGGGTGTGGCATACTTGGAGTCTTGGAGCGAGAAGGGAAATGAAGAGTAGGAAATCAAAAGACGACATCGAGATCACCAACTACAATGGATTTGGCTTGCAGGTACAGAGTCGCATGAATGTTTTCCTCGTTAGTCTTGGCATGCATGGCATATGCATGTGGTTTATTGGTCATGATCTATCACTGGCATGGACGATTTCCTAGATTGACAGTGGATTTGCATACCCTTTCCATTTCCTAGATAACCACGGTGTTGTGGGTTCATTTTTTATTTTTATTTTTTTGGATGGTTCTCATGTTTCCTTAGCTTGGTTTGAGTTACTAGTTCCTAGAGCCTTGGTTGGACAAATGCTCTGGAGCCTTGTAACAACTTTGGTCGAGTTACTAGTCTTCGAGCCTTGGTTGGACAAATACTTTGGAGCCCTAGGTGGGATGATTTACTAGTCCTAAAGCCTTGGTTAGACAAACACTCTGGAGCTTGGTATAAGCTATGGGTTGAGTTACTAGTCCTAGAGCCTTGGTTGGAACAAGAACTCTGGAGCCCTCGAAGGCTTGGGTAAATGTCAATCAGATGATGGTTTTGTGATGCCTGACCATGAAGTGGAATCACTATTTGATGGGTTGAGGTGGTTGGCCTCTAGAAGACTTGGATAGTTTTGGATTGGTGTGTTTTATGAGATCCCATAGTCATGCTTTGATTATGGTAATTCTTCAATTATGGTCGAGATTGAATGGCTGAAGAGATATTTGGCTTAGCCATTCTATGGCTAGGTGGAGCATGGTAGTCCCATCTCAGGTTTAGGTTTTGCATCATCCATATGAGCTTATTTCTCCTTGTATTTCTATGATTATTATATTGGTTTATATGTGGATCATATTGCTATTATTTCCTTGGTATATCTGTTGCTATTATGTTGTTTATAATAATGTTGTATGATAGTATATGTGTATGGATCTCATCATGTTTTTACTTGTAAATGAATGAACAATTTATCTATGACCTAATAGATGAAACTGCAGCTAATGTGTTGAGGCATCAGTGCTTGTTAATGATTCTCAGATGAGGATGAGACCCATATTCTTAGATCTCTTGTTTACACCTATAGATTACCTATTTGTGATATGTTTGATTAAATCCCTCTCATGGTGAGTAGGGGACTAATCAAGGGCTTGTTCAAGTATTTTCATTTCCATCATTGTTTCATTATTATCTTTCTATTCTGAAGGTGGTATTCAATTCTCGGGAGTGACCTGGGCTTTGGGCTTGAAAAAGTGGATCAAATCCTAGAGATGTTAGCACAACACTAGGAAAAATAGTCTCTGGACACCAGGATGCCTTGTCATGAGAGTGTTCAGAGCATCCTAGGTGCTCTCGGGCCCATAGCATGGGAGCGACTAGAGGTTAACTGGCCTAAAACCTTAGTGTGACTTAGGGGTTGGTTACCATAAGTGTTGGTCTAGTTCTTAGGGGTCTTATAGCTATGTGGAAGGCATGTATGATGTGTTTCCATCAATTCCATTTCCTTAAGGTCACCTAGGAGGTTGAATACAATCATAATAACCTCTCGTCACATGTTTACTGTGGTTGGTCGGTTACTTGGGTATATGTGTGAGGAGGGTGTTACAGAGTGGTATCAGAGCATGGTTCACCCCTCAGACTAGATGGGTTGTGTGTTTTTCATGCATTTATGTTGATTACATATGTGTTTCTTATGTTGTAGGATCATGTGCTTTATCCATTTGTATGGTATGTGTCATGGTTTTAGTGGTGTCACCATGGGAAGTTGATGGTGTTGTTGTGGAGTATTCAGTCGTGAGTGTATGGATGAGTATGCATTTCTTATGCATGCTAATGTTGTTATGAAACCAACTCACAAAACGATAGAAAAGATAGATCAACAGCTTAGAAATCAACCTCTTCGGGGGGAAAACCTCCTTTACACTACACAAATGAACAATTATTCGATGATAAAAATGACAAGACCTCCTTTCTATATATAGGAGTCTAAGTTTTCATAATGTAATCAAAGCCAACATAACAATAATAATGTAAGGGAACATCAATAAAAATAGTGGGTTTCTATGGGGTACAATAATAAAAATTTGGGGACTACATGGGCACAAAAATATAATAAGGGGGTTGCACTAATAATAATAAGGGGTTAAACTAGCAATGTAGGGACCTAACATTTTAATAGGTATGGATGCTTCTATATAAAATTCTCATCCTCCCATGTGGAATCTTCAGTAGGTAAGTTCTTCCACTTGATGAGATACTCCGAAATTGATTGATTTCATTGTTGTCGGGTTATTGTTTGCATGACTGCTTCAGGTTCCAATGTGATTTTTCCTTCCTCATGAAGTTATAAAAATATTGTTAGAACTAGAATCTTCTCACCTATAACCTTCTTTAAGCATGAAACATGGAAAATTCAGTGCACTCGAGAATATGCAAGAAGCTCCAATTTGTATGCCGTAGTACCAATCTTTTGTAACACCTTGTACAGACCATAATACTTTGGTGATAATTTATTATCCTTCTTATATTTATTGAGGGACATTTGTTTGCATGGTTGTAGTCATTGAAATACCAAGTCACCTACATAAAAAATTCTTTCGATGCAATCTTAATGTGCTTCTTGTTTCATTTGATTCTACGCCAAAGTGAGGTTATCCTTTAAGAGTTTGAGAACTTGTTGTTGATGATCGATGTGATCCTCCATTACTTGAACCTTAGAATTTTATTTTAAATATGATGTGATAGATGGTGGATGATATCCATAAATTTCCATAAATGGGGTCATTTTTGCTACAGTATAGAAGGAAGTGTTATACCACCATTCAGCCAGAGGAAACCACTTGACCCATTGTGTTTGTTTATCAGATACAAAGAAACAAAGATATCCTTCCAAACATTTGTTCACTATTGCAGTTTTCCCTTTAGATTCAGGATGATAAGATGAGCTATGAGCTAACTGAGTACCCAAATTTTCCACCTCTTGTACTCCAAAGAAACAATTGGAGATTTTTGCATATAATTATTTCTCCTCTAATTGTTTGAACACCCTGTCAACATGTTGAACATTATCCTTGGAATACTTGATGTAGATTAGTATATCATCAAAAAATACCTACACAAATTTTCTAATTAAGGGTTTGAAAATGGAATTCATCAAACCTTGAAATGTAGAAGGTGCAATGGTAAGGCCAAAAGGCATGACCAAAACTTCATAAGGACCCTCATGATTTCTAAATGTTGTTTTTGGAATGTCTTCAATCTTCATTCCAATTTGATGATATCCTAAACGAAAATCCAACTTGGTGAAGTAAATTGATCCAATGTAATTCATCCAACAATTCATCAATGATAGGAATGGGAAATTCATATTTAATAGTAAGCTTATTGAGCTCCATATAATTCGGACACATGCACCATGATCCATCCTTCTTGTGTACCAATACCACTAGAGTAGAGAAAGATCTTTGACTAGGTTGAATTATACCAACCTCTAGCATTTCTGCAACTATACATTCAATTTCACTCTTTTGGGCATATGGATATCTGTAAGGCTTGATGTTTGGGGGAACACTTCCTGGAATCAAATGAATATCATGATCATCATCATGAATAGGTGGGAGGCCTTTGGGAGTCTCACATACCTTGGGATGATTGTCCAAAGCTTTTTGGATATCTGGAGAAATAGATGATTTCGACGTGGGTACCTCTAGTGAACATAATTGTGAAATTTCACCGCTTTGTTATTTCTTTAGAACATTTTTCATGTTGTTAGAGCTAATTATCTTTCCTAGTTTCCCTATGATACCCCTTAATTTAACCTTCTTTCCTTCCCAAAAGAATTCAAGAAGAGTTCTTGAAAATTAAAAGTTGTTGTACCCAGAGACTGTAGCCATTGAACTCCTAGTACAACATCCACACCATCCATTGGAATGGAAATAATTGAACTATTTAGGACATATTCTCCCATTGATAGCTTTATATTATGGAACTTTCTAGAGAAATGTATGGTTCCTCAATTTTCAACCATTACTTGACACTCTGGTGCTGGATATATGAAGCAATTCAATTCCTTGGCTATCTTCGAATGAATAAATTTATGGGTACTACTCAAATCAATCAACACCATTACTTTTTTCTTCTTGATATGCCCTTCTATCTTGAGAGTTTGAGGAGTGGTAATTAATGTCAATGAATTACAAGATATGGTAAGATTCATTTCTTCTTTCTCTGGGATTGGTTCCTCATGTATATCCTCTTATTTTGGCGTTTACTGTTCCTTTTCCTTCTCCTCCACCCCATCTATGTAAATTAATTTATTCTCAACATACTTATGAACTTTAGTATATTGTCTATCACAATTGCAGTAAAGCCCTTTTCTCCTTTTTCTTCCAATTGTTGTGGTCTCAACATTGTAGGTGGTGAAAGGCTAGGAGAAAAAACACTTCCATCTTTTATAGTTATGAGTGTTAGGCCTACTTGTTGCCATAATTTTCCTTTCAATTTTTCTTGTGAACCTGTATGCCTTTTCTAATGAATCAAGTTCCCAAAGGTGAACCTCATGTTGAATTCTATCCTTTAAAGTCCCTATGAAGACATCAATCCTATGCTTCCCTGGAATATCAATTAACCTTATATTCAATTTTTGGAAGTCCTTAATGTGCTCTGCCATTGAACCCTTTTTTTTTAATTTATCAATTGGATAAGGAAGGTGTTGTTCTTTGTATCCTCATAATGTGCTATCATTTCATACATGAAAATTGACAAGTTGAAAAGTGATTTATGAGAACAAATCCCTTATACCATAAAAATTTTGGTTCTAAATATAAAGATGCAATATGTACCTTTTGTAACAGTTGCACATCATGTAGATCAAAATAATTCTCCATCTATAGAATCCATGTTATGGGATCCTTGCCATAAAAATTCCTCATATTGATATTTGGAATATGGTGGGTATTCAGTCCAATGTTAGATTCTATGAAATCATGATTAACATTTTTTTTTTCTCGTCGCGAGTTTCCTTTACTACTTTTTCGTCATTAGGAGGCCTTTCATGTAACAGCTTTGTCCCACCTTCCTTCAAACCTTCCATGTCTTGCTTCTCATATTCCATGCCTTTCTTCAAATATTCTTCCCTACCATTGATATTAGCTTCCATGGCATATATACAACTATTTATCTTAGCTTCGATCGCATTCTTCAAATCATCCATCTAATTTTTCTTACTAGGTGTTTCTATTTTCTTGATTCGAGTCATTCATTTTCTTTATTTTAGCGTTCAATCGTGAATCTATTGTATCTATGAAATTTCAGATCTCCAATGTCTAAAATTATGATTTTCAGTAGCCCTATGTGTCCTATTAACAATTCCACTAGTCTAATATCAATTGGATTCTCCAAGAAAGAGTTATGCCCAATCTCCCGAGATAACCTGATTATATATTTTTTCAGTAGAGAGAACTTGTACGAAGTTCCAAGTGTCACTATTTCAACCTTTGGACATGAAAACAATAAACAAAAAGTGTCATCCATCCTACTTTTGTAAATTCTTACAGAATTTCAATCTGATGCTTAGAGAGAAAGTTATGACGATTTTCCCAAGGTCACCTATTTGGGATGTAATTTGAGAGCCTATAGAAACCCTAAATGTCTTGGAAAGTATCATAAAAAATATAGCGAAACAAGATCTAAAATTTGGGCTCGAGCTTAACTACACTTCCGAGTCAAATGCATTTTAATTTCACGGTCTGAAACTTCCAATAAAAAGTATTATAGTGGAAATTACAGGATGACCTATTTGAGATGTAATTCTGGTGCTTGAAAAACCCTAACTTTCTCATATCATATATCCGAAAATGTAGTGTGACAAGATATGAAATTTGTTCCCTAGATTTAGAAAGATTTTGGCTCAAACGGGTTTTTGTTTTAGCTTCTGAAATGTTGTAGAGAAAACGTTATATCAAAAATACCACGATGACCTATTTGGAGTAGTGAAACCCTATAATCCAAAGCTTTGATACCAAATGTTATGAAACCATCTCAGAAAAAGATATAGAAGATAGATCAACGACTTAGAAATCATCCTCTTTGAGGGGGAAACCTCCTTTAGATTACAAAAATGAAAAATTCTTGGTTGATACAAATGACAAGACCTCCTTTCTATATATAGGAGTCTAAGGGGTCATAATATAATTAGAGCTGACATAAAAATAATAATGTAAGGGCACAAAAATAAAAATAGTGGGCTTCTATGGGGAAAATAATAATAATATGAGGATGACATGGGAACAAAAATATAATAAGTGGGTTGCACTAATAACAATAATGGGTTACACTAGCAGTATAGGGACCTAAAAAATGTTCACATGTGGTCAAGTGCATAGTAGTGTGGTGGTTGTTGTCATCCATGAGGTCATGGTATGTGTAGTGGACATGGTCATGCATTGATGACTGGACTCTAGCTAGACTGATGGTTATATGCTTATATGTTATGTGTTATGTTTCTAAATGCTGTCATGAGTATGTTATACATGTATCATGCTGATTTGTTGATCTTGCAGATGAGGCGTCCTCCCCAAACTATAGTAGGGTACATTGGTTTATTGTGATTTGGTTTAAATCCCATGATATACCTTATAGGAAGAATATCAAAATGGGTAGAAATATGGTAGACTACCAACACACTCCCTATGGATTAGATGATAAAAATGGTGTTTGGAATTCTTCCTATTTTGGAGATACAGTGAGAAGCTTAAAAGAAGAAATAAGGAGTTGTAAGGAAGACAATGACCTAATTATACAAGAAGAAGATAAACTTGCAGAGGTAAATGAAGCGATACTTCAGAGTTTGTTAGAATTGCAGAGATAGGGACCACTTCATATCAGCCATGAGCAAGAGGACAAAACTAATTGCTAATATGGCAGTAGGTCACTGGCAATCAGAGGTTAGATAGAGATGACATCCTTAGGGATGGAATATTGTTGGATACTCTAGATAGGAGAGGTGATAGACAAAGGTACAATTCTAGTTTTGATTATGACAGGCATGATGATCAAAACTGTTATCATCCTTACTGGAGAAGCAATGGGGGGTATTTTTGAGATGAGTTTAAGAAAGAAAATTCACCTAATTTTGATGGAGAGATGAATAAATTGTACTATGGAGAGACATGGTTTCTTGGAATAAGTAAGTTATTAAGGTTTCATGATTACTCAGACAACATGAAACCCATAATAGCTACATTTAGTCTGAGACATAAAGCATACATATGGTGGGAAGACATAAATAATGTTAGAGGTATGCATGAGGAGGACTTCACTTGGAATGAATTTGAGAAGCTATTTAAGAAGAAGTACTTTGATGACAGGGAAAAGGAATTCTATGAGATACAGATGGGATCTATGACATATGAGGAGTACACTAGCAAGTTCTTAGAGCTACTGATGTATGTGCCTTAGCGCAGGGAGGAGAAGGCCAAGATTCAGAGATTCCCTTGTGGGTTACTGATCGCATTCAATACAGGATTGAGTTGTTGGGTTGTGTTATATTATTTCCATGACTAGCCCACGTAATTAACCAGGGGGTTAGAGGGGGGGCAGAGCCCCCCCTTTGTTGCACCTATTGTGTAGCGGGGGGGTCACAGGGGGTTTGAGGGGTGCAGATAACTCCCCTCTAACCTACCTATGGTTTTGTGCATGATTTTAGCACATGGTTTTGGACGCGATGGTTTTTGGTCCATGATTTTGGACGCCACAGTTTTCGGTCCATGGTTTTGGACACGATGATTTTCGGTCCATGGTATTGGATTCTTCGACATGTATAAATATGTATTGTAACATTGAAAGGAACATAATGAAAAATCAGGCTGGTAGTCCCAGTTTTTGGATCCAGGGGAAAATCACTATGTATATGCATTTTATGTGTTATTCTCTCGCATTGTTTATTTTCCGTTTTTTAGAATTCGTATGCAGGTGATTTCTGTATGGGGTTGAAACCTACATTTGGTATCGAAGTTGTTTTGGCTTCAAGGGGACGCCTTTGTTGCTGAGGGGTTTCGCTTGGGCTTGTGGTAGACCCTGTTTAGTGGGAGATCTGCAGGATCGATTCTGGTGGTAAAAGAGGATGGAGAGCAGTTGAAAGATAGAGATCAAGAAATTTAATGGTTAGAGTTTTGAGTTTGGAAACTCAAGATGGAGGATTTGTTGGTGGATAAAGATCAGTGGGTCACGGTAGATCCAGGTACTAAACCAACGGGAGTGTTTGATGAAGAATGGAAGAAGTTGGAACAGAAGGCTAAGAGCACAATACAATTGAATGTCTCAGATTCAATATTGTTGAATGTATCAGGGGAAGCTACAGTGAAGGATTTGTGGGACAAGTTAGGGACTTTCTACCAATCTAAGTCTCTTGTGAATGAAATGTTCCTATGGAAAAAGTTGTATAACCTGAGGATGAAAGATGGAGACTTGATGACAGAACATTTGAATGCATTTAATACTATGGTAAGTCATTTATTATCTATTGATATTAAAATTTTAGATGAAGATAAGTGCATCAGTTTGTTGTGTTCTCTACCAGATTCGTGGGATAGTCTAGTTACTGCAATAGGTAGCAATACAATTGCCTTACAGTTTGATGAAATAGTCTCATCCGTGTTGGCGGAGTAGATGAGATGGAAAAATATGGAGAGCCAGAGTGGTGATTCCTTGTCTATATGAGGACAGTCCCAGAATAGAAACAAACATAAGTCATCGAGTGGGATACCTAAATCTAAAGGGATATCTAAATGTACAAGAAAAACTATAAAGGTGGTGTGTTGGAAGTTGTTGTGGGGAAAAGTATCCGATGCGGATGACACTAACCCTTTCTAAAGGTGACAGTCTTTAGCAACAACTGAATGATAAAGTTTTCATGTTCCACTTTATGAAAGCACAAAGAGAATGGAAAGAGGATCAACCAACCTGGTGTCTTGCGCTTAGTCGATCCTTGTCCTTCTCGCTTTTTATTCTGTTCCCAGCCCTTTGCTCTCCAAGCCGATCCAGCTACACACAGAATCTGCACAACAAAAGAGAGCAAACTACGAGATACAAGCAATCATAATTGAAGCATGGATTAGGTTGCATCAAATATACATGTAAACACAAAAGCATCTATGTAAAACAAGTATATAGGAGAACATGCAAACTTTATTGATAGAAAGTAACAGGGTTCCAGAGGAAGTTACAACCAATGATGTTGGCTCCAATCCAGCAGCACCTCCTCGGCAGCAAGAACTCTCTTCTTCACCTCTAGTAAAACAATCACCCAATAATCCTGGCAGTATACCAACAACACCTCCTTGCTTATACAAAATTCCAGCCTCTATAGACCTCATAGAAGAGCTCTATATATAGGAGAGAAGAGAAAAGGATGAGTCAGCTTGAGACTGACATGAAGCTGCCTTGTGTCCTCTCCATCTCCAGTTAATCTTCAGTTCCTGTGTCCACTTGGAGATCCTTGCTTACACATGGTGATCAAGTACCTCTTACTCATCACAGGGCGAATCTCATGACCCAAGTGTCAGTTTGGAAGCTTCCTGGGCAACTGACACCTTGCAGGATGACTGTGCCACTTGGCCAATCTCGCCCAGCGCAGGTAGCCTTCATTGTTTTTGACTTCCAGCGCAGGTACAGAGTGGGACAGTTGCAATACAGCGCATAAGCTCAGTTAAGCAGCTGACATGATCTAAAATAAGCCTGTTCTGAAGTGTTTTCAGGTGGAGAACTGATTGGAAGTGCTGTTGATTGATGACCTTGTTCTTTTAGGGGTAAGAACAACATGTTTAGGGACTGAGGATCCCTGTAATTATCGACATTCCCTGCTCCTTGACGCGAGGCACAAAAATGTCTATAACAGTTGCCCCCTAAAGTATGAGGCCGTTAATCGGGTGAAATGCTTTACCTAGAGGGTCTGAAGTTCGTTCCAGTGCTGAGGAGAGTGCCCTGTAATACAATACAATACAATACATTATCTTTCATTCATCATTATTCTCATGATCTAGCTGAGGCGGGCATTCCCATGCTCAGCTTTTACAAATACATTTTGGTACATATGATAGACGATCGTCTGAAGACAGACTGATAATCTTCCGCTAAAATTATCATCCTTTGAGGAGGATGATCATCTGCTGCAATGATGTACATGGCAAATGCTTTTATATTCCCTGAATATATATCGCAGCCCGGATGGATGAAACTAGATCCGGGGTCTTCAAACTCGTTCGATCTTCACTCTAAGTACAAGTCGATCCATGTGAGAATTACGCTGAAGTCGAACATGGAAAGACATCGCTTGATTACCGGTCAATAATGGAAACCGTTAACAAGCGCGAGAGGAATCACCAATAATGACGATGACCCTCAAGGTACGGCAGTACAATTCACGTGGCGTGAATAAAGGACTTGGCGTCGAACGCCACGCAAAATCTTCTGGTCGAAGGTCATTGATGTATACCTGTCGCCGGAAGTGAGAAACTTGCCATTGAGGCATGCAAGCTTCAAAGTACTGATGGGGGTGTTCCTAGATCGACTTCTTGGATAATGAGCTGAAGTCGACAAGAAGCGATCCGTCAAAGGAGGGCCTTAATGAATCCCACATCAATGACATGGAACGGAGCTAATGATTTAGTGGAGGTGGAAACAAAATGTGACATATGATTCAGGGTGGCGATCATGAAATGGATGAAGGACAATGTATGGTAGTGGATGGGACACGGTTGACACTTTCTGAATGACCCCTCTTGAACATATAACGACACTGATGTGATGGATCGGTAGCATTACCCCAAATGGATGGTGTGGCGAGGACCATGGTGATGAAACCGGTGAATGAGACAACCCAACCCGATGTGATACGGAAGAAAAGTGTCATGTTCAAGAGTGACTTGCTACCTCTAAACTTTGATGTTCTCCCAATTTTTCCCCAGTCATTTCTGAACAGTACCTCTTTATTTTTGTCAAGCTTGAGGAGGATAACATATGCTTGTTCTATAACCTGCCCTTCGGGCAAGCCCATAGCTAAGATTTAACGAGCCTAGCGATAGGGAAACTCGTTCTCGTCTAAAGACAAGTTTGTCGCTATTTAATCATTTTAACGAGTCTAACGACAAGGAAAACTCGGTCCTTTTCATTTTTAGAGAGTCTAAAAAGGTACGGAAAGTCAACTCCATAATTCCTTTTTCGTCAGCTAATCCCTTAAGTCCGAAAAAGTATAAAACAATATAGAAGGGATGGCTGTTCGGTACTTTTAACGAGCTGAATGAGGCAAGCGCTCGATCCTTTTGTGCAATAATCCCTCAAGTCCAAAAAGATTAAAATTTAGAGGAGGGATAGCGTTCCGATCATTTAACGAGCTAGAAGGCCAAAACTCGGCAAACTTTTCATATTTTACGAGTCAGTGAAAAGAGCTGAAAGAAGACTCGTCTTTTGAGGAACGAGTGATAAACAGGGATAGCTACAGATTCCAGGTACAGGTTGGAATTTCCAATCACGGCAGTGTCACAAGGATGGCTAGGTGAAATCACTCTTCGCAGCTGTTTCTCAAAAGAGGTAAACATACAAATGGAAGTGAATGATCGGCCAAATGAACGGTGGAGGTGGTGGATGAAAACACGATCAAGGTTCTTATGGCTGATGAATTTACGATCTCAAAAGGTTATTTACCGGTTCATTTTTTCCATGAGCTTGAACTCTGGGGGAAACTTTTGCTCACACTTTTCTATTTTTTAACGAGCTTAAATTCAGGCCTAGAACTGCTCGGATTTGCGTTTATTTTTTAACGAGCATGAACTATATGCTAAAACTGCTCGAAATACCAGTCATGAAAAGAACGCCTCCTTTAAGGATCCATTTTTTATAGAGCTTGGGCCTTACCACAGCTATGCTCTAATTTTGGCAAATTTTACCTTTGCCCCATAGGCTTTCTTTATGCAAGCTTGGAAACGGCTAATCCTACGAGTTTAACGGGTTAGACCTACAGGTTTAAAGGGAGGACCTAAAAATTTAAAAAAAATCAATAGTCGTCCCTTGCTTGCATTCCAAAAGTTTGCATGCCCCCAGGTATAGGATAGAATTTCGAGGCTGCCCTTCCTCTCTTTTACCTTTGCTTTTCTTTGGGTGTTCACAGTTATTTGTCATCTTGCTAATCTAATGCTAACGATACTTGTCTTCTCGTTATTTTAAGGGGTCTTACGCAGTTCTCAGACTTCCTGTCGGCCCACTTTTAACAAACAGCTATGTGACAATAGAAGAACACTACTCAAAGATAAAACATTGGTATTATTGAGGGAGGCTTGCCTCTTTCTTATTATCCGAAGAGTGGTTCTATTCGCTGCCGCAAATCAATCTCTTTCTTCGGCGGTGTCTATCATTGGGTTGTCCAAAGATGGTTACCCTCTGTTACAACAATACGGTCTCCTTCTTAGTTTACTGCCCCTGCTTATCCTTCAAAACATATGTTTCGATGGCCGAGGCTTGAATTTAAAGATGGTGACTACTTGTTACAATAAGGGAATTCCTACTTGGGCATTGCCCACTTTTTTAGACAAAGGTGAATGACTCTTCTGTCAAACACATAACTTTAACAAAAGACTATTATCCCAGAACAACCCCACTTCCTTCCACGGATGGGGTACGGACTAGTCATATTCTTCTGCGGAAATTCTTCCTTATACCCGGGGTTTCTTCTACCCGAAGCAGACCAGGGTGCATGCCCCCTGGGTCCTAGTCTTTCTTTCCGAATCACTCGCATTCATCGGGAAGGAGGACTGGGGGCGGAGGCGAATCTTGAGCGAACAGACCATTTAGGATTGGTATTTGACTATTTGCGATGCGAGATCCCGGAAATGAAAGTTGGTCTACGAGCTTGACCACCCTTCCTTCGTGTGGAAAACACATTACTCTAAAGAGTGAGGAGACTATCGCTCCTATGCAATAAATATAGTCGCGTCCAAGGAGTAGGTTATAATCCAAGGGTCCTTGAACTACCAACACATTCATCCTGACAGTCTTCCCCTTCAATGTAACAGGTACATCGGGGAGGATTCCTAATGGTCGACTGGTTCCTTTATCAAAACCTGAGAGATTTCTCAACTCAGGTAAAAGCGCTGGGGAACCCAGTGCTTTCCAAGCAATAGAGGAAAGGATACTCACAGACGCCCCTTCATCAATGATAGTACCAGCCATAACCATTCTATAGATCTGGACAATGATTCTAAATGGTGTACTGGCTGGTAACCGGGGTCTGCCTAGTTGATTCCAATCAAAGGATACAACCAGGTTGCTTGGTGGTGGGACCGAATATACGGCCGGATACGACTCTGATGATGTTCCTTCCTGCGATAAAGGAATGGGCGCATTTCCTGGATGCTCGTCGGAGTCGGTGCTGATAAAGAGAACCTGGATCGTGTCATCCTTGTTCTCATCAGTGAGGGAGTCACATGAAGATGACACTTCGGTGACGGTGTCATTTGAAGACGGGTCTTCAATGACGGAGTCATTGGACGATAGAACCTTTGAAGGAAGAACCGGGTCAACTGCCGTTTCGACCTTTAGACTTTCGTCTGGTTTAGATTCGGTAGGTTCATTCTCAATGATTGACACATCAGCTGACCACTTGAGTGGTTCAACTGGATTTTCAACTATCGAGGGATTAGGCGCGATTTTTCGGTATCCAGGCGGAAGTTGCACCGGTGACACCGGGCGGTCTTCCAAAACTCTCTTTGCCTCATCTAAGAATGGACATTTGTGGATGGCATGGTGACCTTCACACAATAGACAGGGTGATCTTGGTCCCCTTCTTCGTCCTTCACTCTCGCTAGTTGAGGGAATGCAATCAACTTGACAACGAGAGGTTGATGCTACCGGATTGTGCAACCTCGGGGACCAGTCCCTTAGTATCCGGGGAATACAAGGACAATCACGATGGAAATGGATCCCTTTGCAAATGACACATGGCGATTTAGGCCCGGTCGGTGCAGTGTGTGGGTTTTTGTCAGTTTTTTTCTGCTTGCCCCCAGTCGCCTTCGCCAGAGGCTCCTTCTGCTTCTTCCCTTTCTTCTTCTTTTCCTTCTTCTCCTTGGGAGGCTGACTTTTGCCGGCTCTACCCTGCGAAGATGAAGGATCAGAGGAAGTATCACAAGAAGTAAAAGGCTGGTGGGTAGTTCTAGATTGTTCTGACAGTTGATTCGACTGCTCAGGATTAGTGGCGATTTGGACAACATTAGTTGAAAAGAGCCAAACAGGAAGGCCGATTGTCAATCCTGGAAGTGACAATGTAGCCATATGAGGCGCACCAACATCTCCCCAAGAGGAGAAGGGATTTGGACTTCCGCCAAGGTTACTTCCTTGGTTGGTGGGCTCCATACTTTTCAACTGAAAGATCAATGTGGGAATAACAGGTGATTATGTTCCGCTTTAAAATAAGTTTTATTTACGACGCTTTTAGACACAAACTTGCTTTTTCATGTTTTAAGAGTCGAGAAAAAGCTAAAGATGACTCTAGTCGCCTTCGATGTATTAACGAGCCCGAAGTGACAAATGCTTGGTTGGACCTTTTCAGTTATAGAGTTTGAAAAGGGCCAAAAGAAACTTCTCTGGAGATCTAGGCAGAGGGTGTGCCAAACCTTTCGCGAAACCACAGAATACGTTTTACGGTACGGGTGGTCGATCTTCGTGAATGCTGTGTTCACTGCATCGTGATCAGTAGGGCGGCCGACACGGTTTCCTAAGGATAAAGGATAAAAGCCTATAGGGGTCTCCCAATATACGCGACGGTACGCGGGAGCTCAAATCCGTGTTAGTGCCACCGACTCTCAGGAGGAATCACCCACCTTCGTAGAGATCGACAGTCACTATGTTTAACGACGCCGGAACACGTCTCTACCTAGACCTCTAGATGTTTGCGTTAAATTCCAAAGCGTTGTTATGTAAATTGAGTTTATTTTAATGTTGATCTTTCTTAACAGTTTGCCTTTCAGGTTCGCCACGAGATGTATATATACAACTTCCTATATGCAATCTAAGAATGAGAAGCAAAATCTTTTCAATCTTTCAACTTTGAAAACCTTAATCTACTTGAGGAAAGAGCAAGACACAATTTTTTCCACAGATCAAAGAACACACACTAAAATGCACATTTTCCTAAATCGTCAAGCATACAGTCAAATGCAAAATGCACAATGCATGTATTTCTTTTCGTTATCCTTAATGTTGATGCTTAACAAAAGGAAACTGTTGTATGATTTTTGAATCAACTTTCAAGTAGAAATAAACAAGCTTGTCCACAATCAAAAGAACACCTTATGAAAGACTTGTTTTAAATACAGGAAAAGTATAGATTCAAACCATAAAGTGAGAAGCAAACCAATCCAAAACAGCTATGAACAGCAATAACACTGACTCATAAGATCGCAATCTAAGAGGCCACAGCTACTAGGTTCGCTTTTCACAATGGGAAATTGTAACTGAAACAAGAAATACTGAAAGAACGTTTACAATTTCATCACACAACTGAGGCGGAATAATGTCAAGGAGAAGTGGTCTTCAGCAAATAGAATAACCAGCAAGCAATCAGTCAAAAACAAGTGCAAACAGGGCCAAGACACAAAGGAAGGGCTGAGATAGACTAAGGCCAACTGGACCAGCGCAGGTACTAGTTCACCAGTTTCACTCTCAGCGCAGTTCCCGAAGGGAGCACCTGCGCTGTAATGCAGACTGCCTGTGGACAGCCTGCACTGACTTACGAGAGTTACGTCTGCTAAGAATTCCGGGTCATAAAAAGCTCAAAAATGTACTGTTTTGACTGAAATAAAATGCTATGGGTTAAGTACAGGCTAAGAGATGATCAAGAGGATAAAGATCTATCACTAAGAGTAAGGATTCATCTGTAGATTAGCTCTTTAAATCTTGAATTTGCTCAGCAAAGGAGCAAGAGTAGCAAAACCCTCTACTTCGCTTTTGATAGAGTCAAAAGCTTTTCGATTCGGTACTCCTTTCTTCAAGAAATGAATAGCAAAATTCTACAACAACAAGATACTAGGATCTCCCCAGCGGAGTCGCTAGTTTGTTGTGGGGAAAAGTATCCGATGCGGATGACACTAACCCTTTCTAAAGGTGACAGTCTTTAGCAACAACTGAATGATAAAGTTTTCATGTTCCACTTTATGAAAGCACAAAGAGAATGGAAAGAGGATCAACCAACCTGGTGTCTTGCGCTTAGTCGATCCTTGTCCTTCTCGCTTTGTATTCTGTTCCCATCCCTTTGCTCTCCAAGCCGATCCAGCTACACACAGAATCTGCACAACAAAAGAGAGCAAACTACGAGATACAAGCAATCATAATTGAAGCATGGATTAGGTTGCATCAAATATACATGTAAACACAAAAGCATCTATGTAAAACAAGTATATAGGAGAACATGCAAACTTTATTGATAGAAAGTAACAGGGTTCCAGAGGAAGTTACAACCAATGATGTTGGCTCCAATCCAGCAGCACCTCCTCGGCAGCAAGAACTCTCTTCTTCACCTCTAGTAAAACAATCACCCAATAATCCTGGCAGTATACCAACATCACCTCCTTGCTTATACAAAATTCCAGCCTCTATAGACCTCATAGAAGAGCTCTATATATAGGAGAGAAGAGAAAAGGATGAGTCAGCTTGAGACTGACATGAAGCTGCCTTGTGTCCTCTCCATCTCCAGTTAATCTTCAGTTCCTGTGTCCACTTGGAGATCCTTGCTTACACATGGTGATCAAGTACCTCTTACTCATCACAGGGCGAATCTCATGACCCAAGTGTCAGTTTGGAAGCTTCCTGGGCAACTGACACCTTGCAGGATGACTGTGCCACTTGGCCAATCTCGCCCAGCGCAGGTAGCCTTCATTGTTTTTGACTTCCAGCGCAGGTACAGAGTGGGACAGTTTCAATACAGCGCAGAAGCTCAGTTAAGCAGCTGACATGATCTAAAATAAGCCTGTTCTGAAGTGTTTTCAGGTGGAGAACTGATTGGAAGTGCTGTTGATTGATGACCTTGTTCTTTTAGGGGTAAGAACAACATGTTTAGGGACTGAGGATCCCTGTAATTATCGACATTCCCTGCTCCTTGACGCGAGGCACAAAAATTTCTATAACAGAAGTGCAGAAAGGAAGGGCACTACAATAGGGACTTTAAATCTAAAGCTCCTTAAAAAGGGAAGAGATCTGATGATACTCCTTCTGCAGAGGCGAAAACCACCTCAGATGAAGGTGGGGATGTGTACATGGATTCTTCAAGTACACATGTAGATCATGATGCATGGTTGATTGAGTCAGGTGCATCCTTTCACTTCACTCCCCACAGAGAGTGGTTTTGCGAGTATGAGAAATACGATGGTGGTGATGTCTTCTTAGGGGATGGTAGGAAGGCTAGAATTGTTGGTTGTGGAAAAGTAAGGTTGAAGTTGCAAGGTGGAAGGGTTAGAACACTTCTGGGTGTTCTGTATATTCCTGCATTGGCGAGAAATCTGATTTTTGTAAGCAAGCTGGATGATGCAGGTGTAAAAACAGTGTTCGAGAAGGACACTTGCAAGATGGTTCAGGGAGCATTGGTATTGATTCGAGGTGTTCGGATTGAAACTCTGTACAAGTTGCAAGGTATGATTATTGTTGATGGGTGCAACAGCTCTATGGTTCTCGAAAGTGGAGCAAAAAATCTAGTGGTCTCTGGAGAGAAGGCCATGTTGTGGCATCAAAGGCTTGGACATATTGGAGAGAAGGGCCTTCAAATACTTCATGGTGAAGTTATGGTATAAGGTATGAGTAATAGCTCTCTGGATTTTGATTTCTATGAAAATTTTGTATATGGGAAGCAGAATCGGGTGAGTTTCCCTTCTGGTGGTAAGAGGGCGAAACATATATTAGAGATTGTGCACAGTCATGTGTTTGGACCTGTGAAGTTTCCATCACTGGGTAAGTCTATGTACTATGTATCATTTATAGATGACTTCTCAAGGAATACATGGATATATATCCTTAAGAAGAAATTTGATGTCCCTCACAGGTTTAAAGAATTTAAGGCTTTAGTGGAAAACTAGACAGAGAAGAAGATAAAGGTGGTGAGGACATATAACTGTGGAGAGTTTTTCAGTAAGGAATTTGAAGAATTCTGTAAGAAGTTTGGTATAGCACAGCAGAAGATTACTCTGTATACACCTTAGCAAAATGGAGTTGCAGAAAGAATGAACAAGACATTGATGGAAAGGGCAAGAAGCATGCTTAGTGGTGCCAGGTTAGGACAAGAATTATAGGCAGAGGCGATGGAGAATGATGTTACTTGGTCAATAGATCACCTTCATCAGCGTTGGAAGATAAGAATCCACAAGAGGTATGGACTAGTAAGAAACCTTCTCTTTCACATCTGAGGGTATTTGGATGTGATGCATATGTACATGTTCCAAAGGAGAAAAGAACCAAGTTGGATAGTAAATCTGAAAAGTGCATCTTTATTGGGTATAAGGATGGTTTAAAGGGTTATAAGCTTTGGAATCCAGTAACAAGGAAGGTTGCGTACATCCGAGATGTGGTGTTCAGAGAGGTGGAAGATATTATTAAAGATGAATTACAACCAAAGGAAAATGAGAAGATAGAGTTTGAGCTAAAGGAGGAAGAATCAAACTCTATAGCTGAGGAGGAATCACAAGATAAAGAGCCACAAACTCTAGGTGTGAGAAGATCTGTTCGAGAAAGAAGGCAGCCAGAAAGGTATAGTCCATCTACTTTCTGTTCAAATTTTTCTTTATCTATTATTGATGATGATCCTAGAACTGTTAAGGAAGCAGTAGATTCAGAGGATGGAAAACTCTGGAAAGAGGCCATGGTTGATGAAATGGCATCTTTGCACAAAAATGAGGCTTGGGATCTGGTGGAGTTGTCGGCTAGAAGGAAACCCATTGGCAGTAAATGGGAGTTCAAGAAGAAGACAAATGTAGAAGGAAAGGTGGAGAAATACAAAGCTCAGTTGGTAGCAAAAGGTTATTCCCAGGTGCCAGGAATTGATTTTGGTGATATTTTTTCTCTTGTGGCCAACGTAACTTCTATTAGATTACTTTTATCTGTTGCTGCTGCTTTTGATTTTGAGGTAGAACAGATGGATGTGAAGACAACATTTCTTCACGAGGATCTGGAAGAGGAGATCTGCATGAAGCAACCTGAAGGTTTTGTGGTGAAGGGTAAGAAAGAATTGGTATGCAAGTTAAAGAAGTCTTTGTATGGGTTAAAACAATCACCAAGGATGTGGTATCAGAAATTTGATAAATTTATATGGGGACCTGGCTTCAATAGAAGCAAAGAAGATCACTATGTGCATTTTAAATTAATTGGTGACCATGTTATTTATCTAGTCTTGTATGTGGATGATATGCTACTGGTTGGAAATGATGATGAAATTATCCAAGATTTGAAGACCCATTTGTCCTCCAAATTCGACATGAGAGATCTTGGTGCTACAAACTATATTTTGGGCGTGGAAATTAAAAGGGATTAGACAAAGAGGAAGCTCTGGTTAAGCCAGAGGATGTATGTTGAGACAATATTGCAGAGGTTTAAAGTTATCTGCTGAACAGTGTCCCAAGACATAAGAAGAGGAAGAGGAAATGTTCGATGTTCCATATGAAAGTGCAGTCAGTAGAGTGATGTATGTGATGGTCTATACTAGACTAGACATTGCACATGCAGTGGGAGTATTGAGAAGGTTTATGTCAAAACCAAGGAAGGATCACTGGACAGCAATGAAGCGGGTTTTCAGGTATTTGTGTGGCAATAGTGATTATGGTTTTTTCTACCAAGGAAGGCCAGGATTGGACAGTGTTGGATATTCGTGGCTTTATTGATGTAGATTGGGCTGGAGATCTGGATCAAAGAAGATCTACAAGTGGGTATGTGTTTAACCTATGTGGAGGTGCAGTCAATTGGATGAGTAAGAAACAATTTGTAGTGGCACTATCAACTACAGAGGCAGAATACATGGCAGACACTCATGCAAGAAAGAAGAAATTTGGTTGCAGAGATTGTGTTCAAGTATGGGGTTAGTATAGGGATCTATAAGGATAGACTGTGCCAGTGAAATTGCAATTTTCTTGGCAAAGAACTCTACATATCATTCAAAGACAAAGTACATTGATGTTCAGTATCACTTCGTGAGGGATATGATAGAAGGAAAAAAGGTGTTTTTGGTAAAGGTCAACACTTTGAAGAATACTACAGATGTATTGACAAAATCTGTGAGCTCTGAGAAGTTCTCTTCGTGCTGAGAAATAATGGGTGTTGCAAGGCTGGATAAATGACTAAGCTCTCTTGTGACCCCCTATGGAAAGAAAACAAAAAGTTGGAGAATGTTGGGTTGTGTTATATTCTTTCCACAACTAGCCCACGTAGTTAATTGGGGGGTTAGAGGGGGGGTAGAGGCCCCCCTTTGTTGTGCCTATTACGTAGTGGGTGGGGTCATAAGGGGTTTGAGGGGTACAGGGAACCCCCCTTTATGGGGTCCAGGGTAACACCCTGGAAAATTTTGTTTTCTGGACCCTATATTAAGTTGGTGGACCTACCTATGGTTTTGTGCATGATTTTCTCACATTGTTTTGGAAGCGATGGTTTTTGGTCCATGGTTTTGGATGCGATGGTTTTCGGTCCATGGTATTGGATGCTTCGACATGTATAAATATGTATTGTAACACTAAAAGGAACATAATGAAAAATCAAGTTGGTAGTCTCGATTTTGGGATCCAAGGGAAAATCTCTCTGTATATGTGTTTTATGTGTTAGGCTCTCACATTGTTTATTTTCTATGTTTTACAATTCATATGCAGGTAATTTCTGTATGGGGTTAAAACCTACATGAGTTCGATGAACCTAGATCATTGGATGAGGCCATCTGAAATGTAAAACCTTTTCATGAACAATCGAGTGCAAGTCTCATACTAAGCCAAACTGGAAAGGTAATTGAAAGAAGAAGGGAAATGGGACAAGAAGCGAGTAACCCCTCAGGATTCAGTTAATAAAGTAATGTTGCACCACCTAAGAAGTTCAATGCATCAGACAGGGGACAAGGAATTCAAGCAAAGGAGTAGAATAAGGATCTCGTGGATTATTGGACTTGTGGAGGAGATCATCATAGGAGAGATTGTCAACAATATCAGCGTGGTGAGTCTCAAATATATAGTGCACAGAAGGCACAAACTATTGGGGATGTTGGTCAGAGAGTTCCTCATATTTATGTAGTGTTGGATAACAAACAAGAAGAGGTATCTATCATTGAGATGGAAGGTATGCTTTGTGATCAACTTATTTTTATTTTGATTGACCCTAGATCTAATTATAGCTATGTTTGTCCTGACTAGGTGGATAAGTGTGGTTTGAGTAAGGAATTATATGAAAAGTCTTCGTTAGTGTAGTTGGATACAAGTACAAAGAAGCGAGTTCATCATTGGGTAAGAGCTTGTGCATTTGATTTGAACGGTATGCCTACCACAACACATTTGAATGTATTACCGTTGGGATCATACAGTATCTTGTTGGGCATGGATTGGTTGTATCTTCATATAACCAAGGTGGATTGCTATGGAAACTCCATTGAGCATTTGGACAACAATGGGGAACCAAGAGTTTTGGAGGGTAAGAAGAAAGCAACATTAGTTAGGATGGTGATAACTATGTAGGAAAAGCGTAGTTGCAGAAAAGGGTGTGTATTATTTGTCATGCACATTTCTAGTGACAAAGGTATGGAAGTTGATGATACAGATGTTTTGAGTAGGTACCCAGTTCTACAGTAGTTCCAAGATGTATTTCCTAAGGATATTTCATAGTTTCTACCTCACAAGGAGGTATACATTTTCATTGAGTTGGTCCCAGGGGAAACTCCGACATCAAGGGCACCTTATAGGATGAGTACACATAAGTTGGTAGAATTGACGCTGCAATTAAGATATATCTTGGATGAGGGGTATAATAGGACAAGTGTATCACCTTGGGGTGCACCATATTGTTTGTGAAGAAGAATGATGACACTCTCAGATTATGCATTGACTATAGGTAGTTGAACAAGGTGACCATCAACAACAAGTATCAATTACTAAGGATTGATGACTTGTTCGATCAGTTGGAGGGAGAAGTAGTGTTCTCGAAGATTGATCTAAGATCCAGATATCACTAGGTATGCATCAAAGAGGAGGACGTTTACAAGTCAACTTTCAGGACGAGGTACGGGCATTATGAGTTTGTTGTATTTCCATTTGGTTTGACTAATGACCCAACTACATTTATGTGCTTGATGAATAGTGTGTTGCGTCCATATTTGGATAAGTTTGTTATCGTGTTCATTGATGACAGATTGTTATATTCTAAAAATGAGGAAGAGCATGTCGAGTATTTAACAACACTGTTGAGGCTGTTGAGAGAGCATCAATTGTATGCTAAGCTTAGAAAGTGCAATTTCTTTTAGACTGATGTATACTACTTGGGACATGTTGTCTCCAAGGAGGGCATTGCAGTAGATCCAGAAAAGATAAGGGCCATCATGGAGTGTGTAGTTCCTAGAAATGCAGGTGAAGTGAGATCTTTCATGGGGTTGGCAGGATATTACAGGATTTTCATCAGGAACTTCTCATAGATTGCTTATCCTATCACATCATTTCATAGAAAAGGTAAGAATATTGAATGGATAGAGTGTGAGGCTACTTTTGAGCAGCTCAAGTAGTTGTTGACACATGCACCAGTGTTAAAGATTGGAGATCGGGAAGAGTTTTTCTAGTCTACATAGATGCTTATAAGAAAGGACTTGGTGGAGTCCTTATGCGAGATAGACAGGTGTTATGTTATGAATCATGAAAACTAAATGATCAAGTGCACAACTACCCCACACATGATATTAAGTTTTCAATGATCATACATGCATTGAAGATGTGGAGGCACTATCTTCTGGGCAGGACCTTTGTGTTGATGAGTGATCACATTGGGTTGAGGTATTTGTTTGACCAACTGAATCTGAATGATAGGAAAGATAGATGGTTCGCCACGGTCAGTGAGTTCAATTTTGGGATCAGGTATGTTAAAGGTAAAGAGAACAGGTTGGTAGATGCTCTTAGCATGAAGATATAGGTAAATCACTCAACAGCTATGAGATCTGTGGGACAAAATTATAGGATAGGATCTTGCAGGCAGGTCAGCAGGATGTGAGGTATATGGAGATTTTTCACAACTTGCAGCAAAGTACAGGTACAGGTGGTGGTACAGTTACATGTAGTGGTACATGTGCAGTTACAAGTGGTGGTACAAGTGCAGGTGGACAGGATATAAATTATTTCCTTACAGCAGATGGATTGGTTATATTCAAAGATAAGATATATGTGCTAGATTTTGAGCCTCCATTTTTTCCAAATTTTCATTATTTTACTTAGTAATTTCATGCCTGTACTAAGTGTCTATAATCATTATTATTCGTTTTACACATTATTAAGTTATTATTTAGAGGCATTTAGAGCTAACAATTATTGATTTATGAATTCTTCTTGTTTTGTTAATTTGAATAGTATTTAATGTGAATATTTGATTAATTTTAGGCTCTTTTGTGGCAGGTGCTAACATTCCTATACTAGTAGTTCTTGTACTAGCAGTTCTTGCACCAACAGTTCCTGTACCAACTAATGTTGTTGGCTTTGATAGCTTGCCATGGACCTTTACTGATAAAACTGAGTTGATCATGTTTTTATGCATATTCCAACAAGACTTGGTCCTACATTCACCTTCCCGTATCATACAACGTGCCTGCACCAGTTGTGCCTGCGCCAACATGCTTGCACCAATTTGGGGCTTTCATACATTGATACATTTGTAAGAAAATATGAAAGAGGTTTCTATTCAAAATGGTGTTTGAACACTTCCAAATAAGCTAATATATACCCAGGTCGTATGAATTTATTTTTAGGAAATAATTAATGCCTCAGCCCTAAATTCGCAGTAGTTTGTAGACTTCCAAATTCTGCCTCATTTTCCATGCAGGTGAAGGAGAATGGAGAAATTCTGGGACATGGGTTTTGGTCCCAGTATAGCAGGTTGACTAAGCCTTAAAAGATGTCTAAAATTCGTAATGGTTGAAAAGTTACATAAGGGTATTTGAGGAAGTTTTATAAAAATAGACCTTTTTTCCAGAATTTTAGGATCTCAGATTTCAAATAGTCATTTTCAGGCACTATTTCTGAGGAAATGAAGCTGAACCAGAAAATTATGAGAGACATTATTGTCGTAAATATAAAAAACCAAGATGCCTCCAAAAAACTTTCCCAAATTCGTAATGGTTAAGGAGATACACAAACTTGTTTGGAGGCAGTTTCTTAAAAAAAACTAATTTTTCCAGAATTGCAGAAAACGACCATATTTGGGAAATTCATGTATAACCTTAATTACTTAAATAGGTAAATGGTTCTACTGATATTCCATTGATGAATATCAGTTGGGATTCAATCCCCATTTTATTTGCTAAGGAAATCATCATGTAAAAATAATATAAAAGGAGGAGTTACGTAGGTGTGCATGATGGCAGATTGTAGATTGTAAAGCACACTTCATTACAGAAGGAGGATTGGTTCTGATTGTGCAGGGAAGGAGGAGTTGTATTCCCAGTGGGATGATCCCTGGAGGGGACCACTGGAGCCAAGCGCAGCTTGTTCATTCATGATGTAACACGACTTCAATATTAATAGACATTTTGGCATTCTACTTATATTTATGTTTCTTATGAATTTGCTTGCATTGTGATTTAATTGCTACAAGGACAATGAGCTGGGTGGTTGGGCTCACCAACTAGTCCGTTGCCTCAAACCTCTTAGAATTCTTTTGTTGCATTTTATTTTCTGCATAGTATGTGAGTGCAACTTCATATAACTTTTCAATTTCATTCCATGATTCTGCTTCATGGTTTTTGCTTTATGCCTTCATCATTCAATTGGTGATTTTATCTATAGCTCTTTCTCATAGCTTTGATCATTTTAGTTCAATTAATAATGTTTTTATGTATTTTTAAAAAGACGAAGGCAGAGGATAAGCATCAAATGTTTTATTGTGTCTCTTATATCCTTTAGAAATTAAGCATGATAATTTCCCTAATCTTATTCTTGCATAACAAGGTTTTCTTTCAGGATATATTGGTGAAGGAAATGATTGCTGAGTAAGAGTTCTAGTTAATTGTTGGCTTGTGGGGGCATAACCTAGGTTCAGTGTTAGTTAGACAAACAAATCCATACAAACATGGCCCTTTCGGCATCAGCCCGCGGAGCACGGACTGAAGTCTCACCTGAAGCAATATGGAGGGATTTTGGAACCAATTTTCCACACCCTTGAGATGGATGTGATGTCAGTTTATTCTAGCTATATCTGCCTTCATGCAGTTTTCTTAGCCCTCTGTTCCACCCTTCAGTACCTTCGCAAAAGGATACAATTGGCTTTTGCACAGCCCTAACCTAGGGTTGATATACTTTCACGCTGCTAGGGCAGCGAGCTGCGATATTTCCCAAACTACGCTAAGTATCTTACTTGTCTTATTAATAGATCTTAGTTAGCCTCACGTATACAGTGTTCTTACTTGCATTCACTTAACCAACATAATTACATATATTCGCACATCATATAAGAATTATAAGTGAAATTCATGCCCAACATAACCAGATGGATAAACAGGAAATAAAGATGTAGAAATTGTAGAATACATCTCTTTATTGATAATTCCAAACAATTACTGACTCGATCTGCCCTGCACACTTAGCTGCAAGGGTCCGCTCACTTAGCTGTGGACTTCTAGGCCTCTGTGCAGTTAGTTTTAGAGCCTCTACCTATGCTATGACCCAAGACTTAGACTTCTACTTTAGATATATATCTCATACATGTTTGATCCTTCTTGGTTTATTGATTCCTATAACTACTTAGAGCTTAGCTCTATCTATACAATCGCGGACCATGGGTAGATATTTTATAATCGACATTACATTTCCAAAATAAGTGTGGACAACCCTATGACTCTTTAACATCTACGTGCTCCATGACCACAAAATATGGAGTCTTTACACTTGGATTACAAAATTATGATCAAATTATGGGCTCTTAGCCCCAAAACATCCCTTGGGGGATCCCGCACCCAATAGACCCCCAACACAAACATCGTGACTCGCCCTTGAGCACTCTGTAGGTGTGGAGATCTTAGCATGAAGACCTCCAAGCTCTGTTTGGATCACTGCAACTTTGGTAGCACATTGAGAGGTTCCCTGTTAGGCTTCTTCCATGTGCTGCTTGGTGACTGTTGTTGAACTAATGCCCTGAATCTTCTATTGAGCTTCCTGTGATTGTGCAAGGTTTCCTTCAATGGAGGCTATGATCACATAAGCCTTGTTTATCCATGGTTGTAGGTGCTCTTTTAAGACCATTTCTTTATGCCTAGCGGCATCCACCTATTCCTTCAGTGTCTTTTCCTCCTACATCCGTGTGAGCGTCTGTGTGAGGGAAACTATCTACACGGTCCCTTTGACCTCGTCATATTTTTACTGTAGCTCGCACACCTCTGTCTTCAAGCACTCTACATTCAGGTCCTCTTGCAGGGTGGTGAGGACCTTGAATGACTGTTCAACAAGTTGCATGAAGTCTGCTACTGTACTATCAAATGCCTCTATTGCTATTATAACAACAGTGGTATGTTGTTCCCTGATTTTTGGTGGAGTTGAGGACTGAGCCCACAACTGCAATTTTTCGATTTGGAGGTTCAGCTCCAACTAAACCCAGGCCATCTCTGCTCGAGCGTCGTGCACCGTTGTGGCCAACTTGTGGACATGCACCTCTACCGGTCCTTCTGCCTGAATGTTCAACTCTGGGACCATTCGGCAAGCTTCCTCCACTAGCTATATTATTTTCTTGTTCTGCTCCAATGCCTCGTTGCCTTGCAGGTCCAACTACTTGATGTTTATGCGTTGTTCACTCATCATCTGCAGAGTGTGACTCTCCCAAGCATTGAGTTCCACAGTGACTCCATCCCGCAAGAGGTAGAGCGTCTCCCAAGGGAGCATAGCCATATTCAGTCTTACCCCTTTCAGACTGCTAGCCATGGGCCTGTCGGCCTCCTTTTTAGTAGTGAGTGCCCCATTTGGTGGCACTATCATCTTGGTCACCTTTTTGAGCAACATCTCCTCGGTAGCTGAAGTGTTGATCGCGAGGTTCGTGGAAATTGTGCCAGCTTGTGAAGTGCAAACCTGCAACTCCTACAGCTATATCTGGAGAGCCCCCTGCAATTGTTATTGCTCTTCGAACTATTGGAGGGCCTCCGTGGTGACATCCCTCACCTTTTATCTGATTTCATGCAAATCCCCTTTAGTGGGGGTGATTGGGTCGAAGGATGTCTTTGATGCCTTGGTTTTCTTTAGTGGCACTGCCTACTCTTGTGGTTGCAGATGCTTGACTTGGCTAGATGTCATCTGCAGGTTTGTGCCACCTTATTCAGTCTCTGTTTCTGCCTCAGTCCCTAGTGAAGGTGACTTCTATCCTTCGCACTCTTCTCCTTCTTTTCACTACTATTTCACCAATTTCACGGCATCGCACACTTCTTGGGCCTTAGCCTCTACTTCTTCCTTTCTACACTTCTTCACCAGTTGTGCCATTTGGAGCTTGGTTTCTTCCTTCTTACATTGTGCAACAGACTTGTCGATTTCCAGCACAGAGCCTGCTGGAGCATGCCACTCTGGCAACCAAGACTCAAGGACTGCGAAAAATGCATCATCAGTCACCAGATATGGTAGGTTATGCCATCTCTTTGTAGGGTCCTTCTACGTCCTGATAAAGACAAGGTGGAAATCCTCTTTGACCTCTCCAAAGCTATGCAAATGGGCATATACTACGGGCGACAAATGCAACTTGCGATTGATCCCCATTCGGATATTCATCTCCATCAAGATCCAAAAGATATTGCTTTCTTACATTTGTTGCACGTCCCTGGTCGCCCACAGTGAAGCATACTTCTCTTCATCTGGAAGGTTTGCGCAACCAAACGGTATTGGTTATCTTCGGGGCGGTCCCATGGCACCAGTATGATCGAGAGGAGAAGCCACAAATAGTGGAACGTCTTTCCCTGCTCCTATGCCTCGCGACAGTTCGAAAGGAACTCGTCGCATAGATAATTCGCCCAGTTGAACTAGACTCCTTTAGCACATTGGACAGCTAGCGCAACCACAGGCATGGGAACCTCAGCCGCTTGGCACTTCCACATCACCTTCCCTACTAGAATTTGTGTTGCGACTTTGACTGTAGGGTTGTTAATGCTAGAGATGACATATCCCAGCTTCTCCTTCTCCAACTTGAACTTCTTCTTCATTGCTTCCATGAGGGCCAACTCGCAACCTTTTCCATCTGATATATTAGCTAGATCCTCCCCTGAGTAAGGTAGATGTTTGATCTAATGAATCAAGTGATCTGTGATGGGAATGGGGTCCTCTAGCCACAAACATCCATCATGCACCAAGTAGAGCAACTACCTGATGACGAATATGGTCACTGGGGCGAGATGGTAATGTGACACCTAAAGTAGGTTTAGCAACCTAGCTTTCTCTTCACCCTTGAGCCATGTGCGTGGCTCTAATTCAATCGTTCCCTTCGTCACATCAATCTGTCGGCGCATTAGCTCCCCAGTCACCAAATGTCAGAATTTCTAATGATTTGTGAGGTCCCAATCTTCAAACTTTAGTACAAGAGCTCACCCTAAGTGCGGCCCTCAAAAACAATATCATCTGGGAGCAATGGAGTTTGCAGGGAGCTCTCGCTCTCGTCAATGTCCTTCAACACCTTGGCTTTTCCCTTATGTGAAGGAAATTATTTGAGTAACCGGTGAATAAGGTCTGCACCCTGGGTTTCAACTTCCATTTCCACGTCCTCCTCATCCACCAGGATTTCTTCAGATTCCTCCTCATCAGCCTCCAGATTAATGGCCTTCCCCTTTTCCTACAAGGTGAGCTTGGTCCTCTGTGGGTTTCGTGGTGAGACATGCACCGGGATCATAACCTCCTTATCCTTCTTAGGTCTTGGTGTTCTGGGTGATTTAGGGATGTCAACTATTGCTCCAATGCTCTATGGGGCTTCTACTACCACAATTTCCTGCTCAACTTCCTCGGGTGTCGACATGATTCTAGTCAGGAGGTCCCGTGTCTCCTTTGACAGTGTCTCAAACACTGAACTTGCTCTCAAAGCCTCAAAATTCATAAGGTTCATAAACACCTGATAGCGCAACAACTAGATTTTCAAAATGCCAAGTGTTTTTCACTGGATAGCTGGTTGTAATTTATGGGGCCTTTTGAATTCAAATTTGACCATCCCCCCCACATTCAACCCATTAATACTAGATTGGCGGCAGATTTTCAAGAATCTAAGCCATAAAGTTTTCCTTAAATGCATGCCACCTGCTCCATTTGGCCTCAAACCGACCATCAAATCATGAATAATGACTTTAACGGTCACTTTCCGGTGGACCTGCACGATAGCGTAGCTATCTTCATGTTGTTGCAGACCCTGTGACACTTCGCTGCTTCACGCAGTCCTGAAAGCGTGCAAATCCCCAACCTGAGCAATGTATTTTATATTCCCATGCCTCCTTTCTGCTGCCTTGGGTGCTCAGACTATGCTTTTGTTGCCTAGTCAGATGGCTGGGCCACCTGTGTATGGCTTTAATCGATTTCCATTCACCTTTCCTGAGAAGGGATCGCCATTCAACTTAACCAGTTGGACTGCGCCATCGTCAGTAATCTCCTTAATAACATAGGGCCCTAGCCAATGCATTCTAAATTTCCCTAGAAATTTATCAATCTTACTATCATACAACAACACCAAGTCATTCAACTTCAAGGTGCACAGCTTAATATGTTGGTCATGCCACGCTTTCTCGCGCTGCATTTGGACTTGCTGGTGAAATATAGCTAAAAATATCTCTTACTCAAGCTCCTTCAACTCGACGAGCCTCTCTTCCAAGGCTCCATGATCCGTCATACTTGTGAGTGCTGATGTGCGTAGATTAGGCATGATGTATTCCATAGGCATTACTGCTTCAACCCCGTATGCCAACCTAAAGGGTTTCTGTCCAGTTAACTTCTTGCACGTCATCCGATAAGCCCATAATACTGGAGGTATGCATAGGTCCCAATCACTTCACTGAGCATTGCAAACCTTGGTTAGTGCGGTTTCAATCACTTTGTTGAATGCCTCCATTGTCCCGTTAGCCTATGGGTGATAAGTTGTGCTCTTTTGGTGATACACGTGAAATTCTTTTGTCAGCGCGCTAATCATTTTGTTCAGAAAGTGCATACCACGATCACTCATCAATATATTTGGACATCCAAATCGCATCAATACATGCTCAAATAGAAACTTCAAGGCAGCCGTGCCCCTGCAATCCTTCACCGGTTGTGCTTCAGCCCAATGAGTCAAGTACTCCGTTGCAATGATAATGTACCTCGCGCCTATCTTTCCTTAGGGCCGAATAGGTCCTACAAAATCTATTGCCCACTTCTTGAAGGGTTGCAAAATCATTTGTGGACTGAAAGGCATTTCATCCCTCTGTGATGGCCTGCCTGTTCTTTGACATAAGTCGCATGCCTTGCAATATGATTTTGAATCCTCATGAAGGCCTGGCCATTGCAACCCTGCACGTAGAATCTTTTGCGCAGTTTCTCTCCCTGCATAATGTCCTCCTACGGCGCCCCCATGAGCATCTGCAAGGATTTTGCTTCATTCAAACTCAGGTACATACCTTCGCAATATCTCATCATTCCCCATCTTGTATATATGCCCAAAAATGACAGAGAAATGTCCCACGCGCACCACTAATTCCTTCTTTTGCTGGATAGAGTATCCTTCTGGTGCAGTTCCTGTTGTTAGGAAGTGTATTATATCCTCAAAGTGTCCATCTGTAATGCGCACAGCAAAGAGTTCTGCGTTAGGTAATCCTTCCTCCAAATTAGTGGGTTCCTCCCCTATCTTGATGCGCGACACATGATCTGGTCCCGCGTTCAATCATCCAGGCTTCACAACAACTTCAAAATTGTATTCTTGGAACAATAAGAGCCATCTATAAATTCATCCCCCAATACATGCTTATTGACTAGGTACTTTAGCGTGGAGTGATCCATATACATCTTAAAGTGACCTCCTAACAAGCAGTGTCAATACTTTTGGAGCACATACACCGTAGCTATCTCTTCGCGCTCAGTGGTGGAATAGTTATTCTCTGCTTTGGATAATCTGCAGCTTGTGAATGTGATAGGGTGGTCCAATCCTTCTCCACCATCCTATGTTGGTACTGCCCCCAGCGCTATACATGACGCATCAACATGTACATGAAATTCTTTCTTCTAGTTTTCAAAGACTAGAATTGGCATGATAACAATATTTTCTTTCAATATATCCAATCTTTTCTTACAGTCATCATTCCAGCAGAACAAGACATCCTTCTTCAACAAATTTTCCATCTACATGGTGATCTGGGCATAGACTTTGGTAAACTTCCTATAATATCCTATATGTCCCAGAGTAGCGCACAACTGTTTCACACTCCTCAGTGCTTCCAAGTTCAGAATCACTGCGATCTTTGTGGGGTCTACCATAAGCCCTTGTCTCCAAACCACATGCCCCAATAGGTTCCCAAAGGGAACACAAAATGGACACTTCTTGAGGTTGAGCGTGATCTTGTATCTTCAACAAGTACCCAACATCAAGTGCAAGCTCTCCACATGGCACTTAACCAGCCGAAATACAATCCACTCATCAAAATATATGTCCAGGAACTTATGAATGAATCCCTTGAATGCCATGATGAACACACACAAAAAGATAGTAGGCGCATTCTTCAACCCAAATGGCATTACAGTGTACTGAAAACAACCCCACTTAGATGCAAAGGTTGATTTGGTGGTACCCAGAGAACCAATTAGTGAAGGAGTATGCTTCCTGGCCACCTACATTGTCTAACACTTCATCCGTGAATGGAGTTGGGAAAGGATCATGCACACAAGCGTCATTCAATTTTCTAAGATCCACACATATCCTTATCTCATCCTTATTCTTCTTCTCTTGCACCACCATTGGGCTTACCCAATCAGATTCCTCCATAGGCTCAATGATGTATGTTGCTAATATTTTATCTAGCTCTAAGAGGACCTTTTCCTTGTATTTTAGAATTAGGCAGTAAGGCCTCTAGTTAACTGGCTTTGTTGAATATCAATAAAGAAGATTGTTCTAGAAATTCATGTGTTTAGTCCCTTTACTTATGTTATCTATGAATGCGCTATATGATGTGATGAATGATGGTTTTATAAAATAATGATGTATTGATGTGTGAATTTAGTTGATCTATATTGTTATCTAAATGTAATTAATGTTAAGTGATTACGTGAAGACCATAACACTTTCTGTTAAAGTTATCAAACACTTAGGTAATTCTGAGTAATTACTAATCTAAGGGTAATCTAACGTGTGAGTAAGTATCTAATTGAAATTTTCAATGTCCACAAAAGTCAGTCATAGACCTTTGCGGAGGACTAGAGGCTCATTAAGGGAAGCCACAATGTTAGGCCACAGGAGCATAGAGGTCTGCGCGAAGGTAGATATAGGTCGCCAAAAGGACATCACATTGATCTCTGGGTGAGGAAACATGGTTCCATCATCCCCCCATACTACTTCGGGTGAGACTTCAGTCATGCACCACGGATTGATGTCGAAAGGGCCAATAGTGTAGGGATTTTTTTGGCACAACTAACTTTGAAACTAGGTCAGGACCCCCCACGCCAACACCTTGGCACGCCTTGCCTATGGTTCCTTGTTGTCTTAGTTTTCCCTAAGAAATTTCTCTACCTCTAGCCATAAACCTTTTTATTTTTATCACTAATGCTCCTCTTCCTTGCTTCTTGCATGTAATAGCTTTTGTGACCCCTTTTTCTTCTTGTTGTATTTCTCTTGTGACTTCTTGAATATCCTGTTTGGTTTGAAGGGTGCTTAACTTGAGTAGAAGGTCTTCTTTTTCTTTGGAGGGGGGAATGTAATGTGTCTTCACCCATTAGTTTAACTTCAACTTGACATTATAAAATTTTCTTTCCCACATGAAATAAGGTGATCCTTGCACTCAAATGCCTACCACCAATAGTAAGATATTTCATACCTTGTATGCCAATCACCCAAAACCCTTCTGACATTCAACTCGCAATTCAAATAAACATCATCGACATGTCCTCCTAATCCTTGAATATGTTTTCTATCTCTTGTGCAACAAGACCTGTGATCCCTTGACATTTCTACAGCCCGTCCATGCCTAGGAAATACAACTTGACAGTCTCCATCATTTACAACCAGTAGAGTTCTCTCAAAATCCACTACATCTAGGTTTGTTGTACTTGATGAGAGAACAATGTGAAGTAAAGAAGAATTAGCAAATGCTTTTTGTGTCTTTGTAAAAAAAAATCTAATTGCTTTCTCAAGTGCTAAAGGAAAATAAGGATTCCCTACAATGAACTTGTATATGTTTCATTAACAAAATGGGTAGCATTTTTGCCTCCATTTCCATCAAATAGCCTATAGAAGACAATGGCACATTGACCAAAGTAACTCTAGTCATATTTTAAAAAAAAATAAACAATGCATAAAATTACAGCTTCCATGTTTTCATAACCTCCTATTATTAGACCAGAATTAAAAGTGAAGGATTGGCATAAATTCGGTTGCCAAACATTCTCTGTTTTTATTTCAAAAAGTGTTGGAAATAATCATGCAATATCTATATTACCCCTCGATGACACCGATAGAACTCTTAAAATCTTAGAAACAATATACTATTGTAGCATTCGCCTTATTAGAGCATGGCCAAGGTGGCAGTTTTGAAACCTTTTTGAGGTGGAAGTAGTTGTACACAATACCATTTTACTCATTGAAATGATGTTGCTTGATGACTTATAATGTTGAAACCACCCACATAAGACCCTCTTGCAATAGTATTTATGTGCAACTGATGTCATGTTAACTGTTATTTTCCCACTACACAAGAATAACTCCAATCATTTGTTCCTTTTGTTTGTTTCTTACACTTTCCCACTTTAATGTTGATTAATAATATAAAATAATGACCAATATTTTCCGGATTAAGATTCATGGAAAACCATCTTGAACTTGGCTTAGATAAGGAGGATATCTATAATTTTTTCTTACAAATTGTATTTGTAGTGACTGCCCGAATATATCATTGTTTTACGACTACCATTTCTAATCCATGTTGGGTGCAGGAATTACATTTAAGAAAACTCCTCAACACTTACTTGTCAACCCAGGGGTTTCATAAACTTAGAGACGAAGAACATGCAATGCCAGAAGTGCTATGAACTTTTCCTATTCCTAATCCTACTTCTGGAATGAAATGTTGCAAAATCAAATGGAAAACAATCTTAGGAACAATTGACACCAAAGAAATTATAGCATTCGAATGTAAAAGAATAATTTGTGAGAAAATAAAGTAAAGGAAATTTCACAAAACTGGAAGCAATGTTAAATGTTGAAATGAAATACTATGTTTATCTTTAGTATAGATGGCTAACAGTTTAACAAGTGAGCCCTTGCAAGATCTGTTTCCCAATTGATCTTCCTTCTACACCAAGCAACATGTTCTTGTACTATTTCAATCTACTTACACTAGTGCAGGTACAATACTTTATTTGAAGAAGTATATATTACCTTCTTTGTAGAAGACTTATGCCTTTATGGAGGTGCTCTAAGCCTCAAGGCTTAGAGCACTTTGTTCTTGTGACAAGAGATCAGCTCTTGCACCGGGACAAAGTTTCCTTCACCAAAGTTTCCAATTTACTTTCGAAAGAATTAAAAGATGTGTTGAAAAGAATTGCAATTGCAAGATGGATTCTGAGATAAATTACATGTTAACAAGATTTCTTTAATTAACTGAACTTTGCAATGAAAGTAAATTTCATAAAGAAAAAACAAATCGAAATAATCCAGCAGCAGTCAAAGCAATTTGCATGCATCAACTGACATTCGGAAATTCACTTATAACATTCTTGTTCCTTGTTCTTAAGTCATAAAATGCAAGTATAAAGTAAAGTGTTTGGAATAATGTTCTTTCTTAATTCAGGTAAAGATCCTTCCAAAGTATATTTCTTAACATTGAGAATGATGAATTGATAATACGTTTTCTTGTAGGAATAAATGACACTATAAGTAGGAAAGTAACCTAGAACTTGTTGTAAAGTAAAACCGGAGTGTAAGAAACTACATGCACTGGTACAGGAAGAATCTTCCTGCACGACCTGAGTGAAAGCAAAGTAAGGCAAAAATTACAGGAAGGAAAGTGCAAGAAAGTAATTTGTAGGAAAGAAATTGCAAGAAAGAAATAAACTTAATTAAACTTCCAAAATATGGATTCCTTCATGCTTGACTATAAAATGAATTAATCTCAGAACTATGAAATAAGCATAAGACCAATCAAAGCCACACAACTGCAATTAAATGAATGTTCACACAAACTTTTAAAATGGTGAAAGCACAAGGGTAAATGAGTTGGGTTGGCGGGGCCCTAGCCAACCAACTTGTTTCCCATTTAGGAAACAAAATGATTCAACACTTAATCATGCATAAAATATGAATTAAACATAGCATGAAGAAAACATGGTGTGTTCCTTGTATTAACTTTATCAGCAAATATACATGATAGTGCAAGTCCAGCCCAGAACTAAGGGCAATACAAAATTACAAAGTAAACAAAATTATAACTCTGATATCGCTAGCTTGGCTCTACCTATAGTCTTCATTGTATAGAGTCTCTCAGGCTTAGCCATATTCTGCTAATTATAGTCATTTCCTATTCAAGCGTTTCGGCTGAACTGACTCACAACAAACATTGCAAAACTGGCTAATGGTTATAATAAAACACAGACTTTATTGGTTGTAGACGGTATTCTCAGCAAGCATCCCTGACTATACGCCACCAATGTCCATCCTCTGATAGTCCACAAATGAAATAGGAGTTGTTGATAAAAAATGCCCGCGTGGAGTATCACGGAGATCATGGAGTAACATGATTGGCGGTGCAGGAATCTGCACGCACTGATCATGCTAAATGATGATTAACACTTATTTCTTCAATTACCTTTTAGGAAAGTTAAATATAAGTTACAAGAGATACAAAAAAGCATGAAATCTATGTAAAGGAATTAATAAAGCACTTAATAAATATTAATTATGAAATACGAAGTATAAGTAGGAATAGATGATTATCTTGGACTAGTGCAGGAATGAGGAGGTTAAATAGAGATAAATCAAAGGTTAAGGCTTATCAAAATAGGGTCAAAATAGAGAAATTTGGGACACCAACATCCTCCCATCCCTAAGTTGTTGTGTATCCTCACACAAAATTTTACCTTCTACAAAGAAATCTTAAAAAAATGGGTGGCCAACTCTCAATTCTGTACTTCAATATTTACCCCTTCTTTAACTACCTTTTTCTTTTTACCTCAGGATGCTTTCAGATATTTAGTCACATTTTTGAGGTGTTTGTAGCACTTGGAAGCCTGATACTTCCATGCTTTCACTTATTGTTTCTGCTTCTTGACTTCTGCGAGAAGCTCTACCTCACATTTGTTTTGCCAATTTTGCTCCTTCATGACCTGATTCAAGGCCTCCAGGTCATGAACTTGATGCTTTAATTCCACTATTCGGTTGTTGAGGTAGAGGGTAGAGGCCTACGTGCCTAGATCCTCTAGTGTAAATACCTTCTCTGCAATGGACTCCAAGAAAGCCTTGTCATTGTCGAGATTAAGGTCATCTAGCGTTTGCATTATGACATCACCAAAAGTTTCTACACCTGGGGTTTCCTTATCACCGAGGGTTTTGATGCCCTCCACAGCCTTCGTGCCAAGGGTTTCAGTACCTTGTGCACTTAACTCCACAGGGTTTTTAATGCCCTATTATTCCAATTCTTCATGGGATTCAGTACCCTATTCATTTAACCCAGCAGGGGATTTTTTACCCAATTCATCAAAAACATCAAGGGCTTCAGTACCATGTTCATCAAAAACATTGAGGGTTTCGATGTCCTGTTCATCACAAATTTTTGAGGGTATCCATGTGATGTCCCTCATCATCATCCTAACCCTCTGCCTAAACTTCTTTTGCACTTGGTGTCATCTTCTTCTTTCTTAATTTGTGAACAAGGGTAGACAACAATATGTCGTCTTCCTTTTCCAGGTTCTCTTTGTTTACCACGGTATAGGCTGCTACATTTACAAGCACTGAAATGTTATGGTCTTTAGGTGAACCTTGAGGTGATTCATCAATCACAATCAGAGAGCTTGACTACTACTGATTTGTCCCAGTCTTCTTCCTTGTTGAGGTTTTATTTTTTCATTTCTCTACCAACAGCAAAGTGTCTTCAACAAACTTCTTTTCCTCTTGTGTCAGTGTGCTTTTACCCTTTTTCTTGGTAGGGGATGATGTTTGTGCCTTCCTTTTCTTGCTTGTACTCCTACCAAAAGACTTCCCTACACTTCTCACCCGAAAATCCTTCAGGAATGTCTTCTTGGTCACTCCTTTCTCTTCCAGCACTTTCCTAATGAGGATTGTGATAATCCCATGATGATATAGCTTATTTGCAACTTGGATTGCATTCTCACTTTGCACACCCTTCACCATTTTCTCGAGACTTCGAACCAGATAGTAAGAAAAATTAATAAGTTTCCCCGACTCAAAGTGCAACAATAATTTCATGTGGTACACCAACACTAACGTGTAACGTCCCTCGCAGTTCATAAATTTCTGTAGTATGAACAAGAAGTCTTGCCATTTTCCAAGCATGGCTCTTTGCGGAAGCCCATTCTTCCAGTTAACCCCAAGCTTTTTGTCACTCACAAACCAGCACCGTCATTTATTTTCAAGCCACTCCTTTTTGAACCACTGCTCCACTGTAGTTGGAACGCTTGTAGCTCATGCAATGGACTCCTCTGTGACCTTGAATTATAATGATCCGACCCTAGCTCGGCCTCCTTCAAATGTCTTCAAAAACTCCAGCACCACGATCTTGTCGAAGCCATCAAACTTTTGCAAAAATGAAAGGAAACTAGATTCTTGCAATAGTGCAAGACTGTTCTAGTATTCTGCAGTTTGTTCTATCTCCTTTAAGGATGATGGCTCATTCCTTACAGGTGACATGTTAGAATTTTCTACAATTCCATGTCACAACATTAAAAGGATTTTCATTACTGAGACCAACGACTGCTAAGAGTTTTGTGCCCCAGAAATCCACCATCCTTTGTTCTTTTAGTCCCATCCAATCGATCATGTTTAATGATGAAAGAATGACTCCTCAGTTCATATGTGTTTATGTACCATCCTGCTACGGGTGACCAATAATGATTCGATGTGGCGGAGGCTTATACGGTGGCAGTGTAATGGTCATAATGATCGGGTTATGAGGTGAGACAACAATGAAAAAGTGATGGGACATTGGTTCAAATGGAGGTGAGTTATGAGTTTCAAACAGCCTGTACTATCCTATAGTCTACCTCATAATTCAATTAAGGCATATTTGAGTACCCATTAAGAATATTAGATTTCAGAACCCAATATATCTTGTACCTTAAAAAATTTCCTATGTCAGTAAATGATAAAACAAAGTATCAATTAAAATATAAAATGCTATCATCTATTAGTGAAAGAATCACTCATGTACAAAGTAATAAAATTCCAGAAACATTCATCTTAATATGCTCGTGTACTGTGTGAAATTTATTTTACACTTGCTTCCACAGTCAGTCACGCTCTTGCACTGCATCGTGCTTGCACTCACTGCTTGCACAACATCATGCTTGCACTAGCTATTTGCACTGCATCATGCTTGCACTAACTGCTTGCACTGTGCATCTTGCATCAGGGATTTTACCAAAATAACATTTCTGATAGAACACAATTCTGTAGCTAGAATTTGTTTTTGCCTCAATATACAAGGAAATTTTTATTCGCCATCCTTTGGTGTTTCATGAGCATGCCTTCTGGATTAATTGCATCAAACTCTGCAATCAATTTATGAGGGAATAAAGAAGTGGGAAAGGTGTGATTTTCAGAATGGGAAGGAACATTACTACAGGGATTCCAAGAACAATATCACCAAGGGGGATAAATAAGAATGGGATGTGGGGAAAATTCAAGGGAAATAGAGGGATTTTACGAGACCGGGTAAGGATGGTTTTCTTTAGAAGAAAGAGGAGGGTAATTAAATAGGGATTTAGAAAAATAAAAATAGTGGGAATTAGGAAATGGGAAAATAGAAGAAAGGCAGAATTTTCTCTTCAAGGTCTCCTTGCATTGGTGTCAAAAAAATTAAGTGTAGTGTTATTAAGCATTTACTTGGATAAAAATTTCCATGCTAGTTACCCCAAACATGGGTAAGGGCTGAGTTCCTTGAACCTGCTTCTTCTTGGTGGAATCCAGCATATCTAAAAATCAAGTAACATTCCCTTTTTATTGAAATTTTGATCTTCCTACTAGCATGCTGGTTTTCAGGTTGATCCTTCTATGATCATGTCAGTTAACTAATTTTCATAATTACAAGAATTTATTTTTTGTCATTTTTTTTTCTTTTTATTTTATTTTATTTATTATTATTTTTTTTAATGACGAAAATAATGAATCAAATCTTTAGCAAGTTGGTGTTATTGCCTAACAACTCTTTTTTAGATTTCTGTTAGACTTGCTGCATAAAATCACCTTTAGTAAGGGGCTGAAAATATACCTTCAATCTATGCCCATTTACTAGGAATGTAAAATTATGTCAACCAATAGTTTTGATCTCTACCGCTCCATTCTCAAACACTTTTCCCACCTCATAGGGTCCCATCTAGCGTGTATGGAATTTCCCTTTAAAAAATTTGCGTCTAGAATCGTAAAGGAGCACCCAATCACCTAGTTGGAATTTCTTCTTCTGAATAGACTTGTCATGCCACTTCTTGCACTGTTGTTGAACTAAGATGTTATATTGAACAACATCCCTTCGGAATTCATCTAACTCATTTAGCTATATAAGACATTGTTGTTGTGCTTCAGAGAGATCTAGCTCGAACTGGACTGCAATCCTGAATGTCTTGACCTGGAATTCTATTAGCAAGAGGAATTGTTTCCCGTACACGAGCTCATATGGCATGTGTCCTATTTTGTTCCTCCAAGTGGTTCAGCATGCCCACAATGCTTCCGGTAATTTTTCAGCCCAATCCTTTCTGTGAATATTTATTGTCTTTGTGAGGATGGACTCAATCACCTTGTTTGTGGACTCCACCTAACCATTTTCTTGCAGGTGATACGGTGTAGATTTCATGTGTCGTATTTTTTACTACTCCATCATACCCTGTACCAAATTAGAAATAAACTGCAGTCCATTGTCAGAAACAATTTCTCTAGGAACACCAAATCTAGTAAAGATTTTAGTAAAAACAAAATCAACAAAAACTCTTTCAGTAGCAAAAGAAACAGCTTTAGCTTCTACCCATTTTGTAACAAAATCTGTAGAGACTAAAATATGCTTTTTGTTTGATGATGTTGGATTTATTGGCCCTACAAAATCAATGGCCCATTTTTCAAAAGGCTCAATCATAACCTAAGGACATAAAGGCATTTCATTGATTTGATTAGGTTGGACAATTCGCTGACAACTGTCACATCGCTTGACGTACTGTTTGGCATACTTAAACAAGGACGACCAAAAATAGCTAGCTCATAACACTTTGTATGCAATCAACTTATCGGCGAAGTGACCCTCACAAGGTTCATCATGGGCAAATTTTAAAATATCAAACACTTCTTCCTCTCTTACACATCTACGGATAATGAAATCTGCTTCGATGTAAAAGTGGTCTCCTTGAATCTAGAATATGCAATGCTTTTATGTATGATATTGCATATTTCACAAGTGGATAAGTGAGGTGGTAATTTCCTAGTGACTAAATAGTTAGCTATGTTAGCAAACCATGGGGATTGTGTTGACATAGCAAAAATATGTTCGTCAGGAAAATCATCACCAATAGGAATTTCTTCACCAGGATTATTTAATCTTGAAAGATAATCTACTACTACATTATATTTTCCTGGTCTATCAATAATGGTAATATTAAATTCATGTAACAATAATAACCACCTAGTCACTCTACCTCTAGTTAATGGTATATTCGTCAAATATCTTATTTCGGAATGGTCAGTATGCACAAAGGCTTCATATCCTATAATTTAATGTCTGAATTTATTAATGGAAAAAATTACAGCTAAAAATTCTTTCTCAGTAACCGTATAATTTAGTTCAGTGGGTGACAAGTTTTTACTAATGAAATAAATACCATAATATTTTTTGTCTCCTTCTTGTCCTAAAGTTGCACCAATAGAAGTATCTAAGGCATAAGACGAAATATGAGATGGCAGGGACCAATTTGGTCCTTTCAAAACTAGTGCCTGGAATAGTTTTTCCTTCAATGTCTGAAAGGACTGTTGGCAAGTTGTGGACCAAGAAAACTCACTATCTTTAGCCAAAATTCAGAAAAGTGGGGTAGTTATCCTTCATAAATTCTCAATGAATCTCCTATAGTAGCCGGAATGTCCTAGAAAACCTCTCACTCCCCTTTGATTTTTGGGTATAGGAAGACTCAAAATAATTTCTATTTTTGTAGGGTCAACCTAGATACCTTTGTTAGAAATAAGATGGCCAAGAACCACCCCTGTCTTGCACATTAATCTGCATTTTTGATCACTCAAGACGAGATGCAATTCTTGGGAGCGAAGAAGCACTTTTTCTAGATTCTTGAGGTTTCCTAAAATGAATCACCAAACACAGAAAAGTCATCCAAATATATTTCCACACATTGAAGGTCAGAAAAAATGGCCAAGACCGCCCTTTGAAAGGTATCTGATGCATTACATAGCCCAAAGGGAAGCACTCGGTAAGAAAATCTACCCCATGGACATGTAAAAGTGGTTCCATCTTGATCCTCGGGTGCAATCTATATCTGGTTATACCCACTAAAGACATTTAGAAAATAAAAGTACTTCTTACTAGCAAGGGTATTAAGTACCTGATCGATAAAAGGAAGGGGGAAGTAATATTTGAGAGTGACTTTGTTCAATTCTCTATAGTCAATACAAATCCGCCATATCCCATATTTTTTTAGGACTAAAACCAATGGGGAGACCCACTGGCTGTCAAAAATAGGATAGATAAAATCAACATCTAAGAGCTTTTGCAATTCTTCCTTTACAACATCTCTCAAAGTTGGGTTCATTCTCCTTTGGAGTTGTCGGATAGGTCAAGCTCCATCTTGAATATAGATATGGTGGGTAAAAGTTTTAGGATGGATGCCTTTCATATCTTCATTGCCCCATGCAAAGGCATCTAGATGGTTTCACAACAAATTCACAAGCTACTCTTGCTGGGAAAAAGCCAAGTCTGAAATGATATGCAATGATTTACCGGGACTAATCTCAACAAGAGTGGTATTAGGCTCAAGAGTACACAGAGGTGTTGCTAGAGATGGTGGCGAGAGAGGTAGAGAGTCATATATTTCCTGAAAATATAGACTAAAAATGTGACTCAATGACTCAAAATTGGGCATGGTGCCTCGATTGTTTAGGAAGCATTGAATCTCACCCTCCTATGAGAATTCAACATTCTAATGTATCAAGGAAATAGGCTGAGTCTCCTCATCACTACTGTAGTGTAACCATAAAGTGTCTTGGAGCTCCTGAATGGATCTAGCGAGTGGATACAAGGTGACTTTCTTCCTGGAATCTCCATGGGAAATATACATGTCACCATAATGATATCCGACATAAGCATCGGCTATAGCAAGCCATGGTCATCCTAAGATCAAGGGGTGTCCTCCCACAAGGTTCTTTGGATGAAGCATAGTGAAGTCTGTGGGATATTGCCAAGAGTCTAGAGAATTGACCACATCATCCAACACCCCTTCCAACTTGATTTTATATCTATCTGCTAGTTCAAGCACAGTGGGAGTAGGATGAATATGGACCAATCTAAGTCAATCCATGGTTTGCTTGGTCATAACATTAATGGTTTTCCCTAGGTCTATAAGTACATTGGAGACGAGGACATCACCTATCTGAACAGAGACAACAGGGTTTCTGGGGTCGGTATATTTCTCCATGTGCATACACCCCATCATTAACTCTGTTGCTCTACCAACAAATTTAATGGTTTGAGGTTCAAATCTTCTCCTCCATGGCTTCTTGAGAAAGAGTTACCTAATGATATTTTTGCAAATGGGGATCTCTTAAATGTTTGGGAGCAAAGGTACCTTTATGAAAAGGTTCCTAAGCTCAGAAGCCAGTCTAGTCTCAGGAATGAGGTCCTTGTCCACAACTAACCTCTCTTGATAGGGAGGTCAGTTGGAAGAAGATGGAAAAGGCTCAGAAGGTACGGGGATAGGCTGGATGGTGTGATATTTTTCAGAATGATCCGGAGTTTCCTCCTCATCTTTATCACTGATAATCACCATAGGTTGCTTTTGATTTTTTGAGGTTACTATCTTACTCGATCTCAATTGGAAGTCATTGACTCCAACTGGCATGTACTGATATCTGGATGAGGAAAGCGTGTTCATAGAATCGATCATTTGTACCACTTTGTTATTAGGTTTGGGTAAAGGTTGGGTAGGCAACTAAGAAGGTTGAAATGGTGAAGGTAAAGGCAATGGTGGCATTGGCTAACTCAGTTGAGGTAATGATGGTTGTGGCATTGGGTAAGGTGTACATGTAGAAGGGTATGACTACATAGGTGCAAGATAGGAATGGTGTGAATGATATGAATGGTTTGGGCGTCTCCATCCTTGTTTCCAAGATTAGGAGGGTTTTCCAGGATATGAATATGAATGTGCATTATAACTAAAAATGCGGTGGAGGGTCAGGAGCCATACCTGCACTTACATGAAGCCACTTTCTTTGTTCTCCCATAGCATGCAATGATTCAGCTTCAGGTTGTCCTCCTTTAGGTACAACTTTCAACCCAAGTATGGAGGGACATGTTTTCGTGGCATGGTTATATGTACAAATTCCACATTTATTAGTTTCTTTAATATCAAGAGGAAATTCTCTTAAAATATTCTTTCTTCTACATTTTGGACAAAAAATGGACAATGACTCTTGTTCCTCTACAAGTGTTTGTTGAAACTTCAAAGAGTCTATTTGCTTACTAACAATATTCATTATTTCAATTTTCATATCGTCCATTTTGTTTTCTAATCCAATAATCATAGCATTAGTAGATTTGGTTTTCTTATTTCTATTCCACCTTCCATTACCGGATCTATATTGGTTCCTCGAGAATTTCATGCACAAGTCACAAATTTGATCAAAATATTTTTTAACAATATCCCTTTGTCCTAACAGATTTAAATTATTCTTGGCATCGTCGGTAAGCCCCCATAAGAACAAGATTGTGAGAGTACTTAGATCAAATTTGTGCTTTGAGCTTTGGAGGATGTACAGGAATCTCTCCAAGTATTCCTATAGAGTCTCATCATCATTTTGCACAATAGTATATATTTCATCTTGAATATATCTAGTCTTACAATATTCCTGATATTTTGACAAGAACACTCTCTTCATTTCTTCCCAAGAAGGTATAGTGTTTCCTCCTAGTCCCATGAACCAGCGGAGTGCTGCATCCTTGAGAGTTGCAGGAAACAACTTTAACTTCTGGGCATCAGATGAATAATCATAACTTCTACACAAAATATCAAACTCAAATAGGAAAGAGTCTGGATCTTCATGTACCTTACCATAGAAATGAGGAAGAGTTGATCGTGAAATATTTTTCATTTGTACTTGTGTATCAAGATCCACAATTGGGAATCCAAAAGTGGACTGTTCCTCCTTTACCTGATGTTCACCAGTTCCTTCTGCATGGTCTTCCTGATCTTCCATTATTTTTCTTCCACATGAACTGTTGTCAACAGGCTAAGAAGGTTGAGTATGGGTTCTAATAGTCCCCTTCTTCCCCTTTGTGGGTTGTGTCACACCTGGACCACTGCTTCCAAAGCCCAAGTGGATTGTTCCTACGTGATGAGTTTGAGTTTGTTTGGACTTTCTACTTGCAAAAGAAGGCCCAATATGTGATTTTATTTAAGATATATTAGTATTTCTTTGCCCCCTAGTGGGCTTTGGACCCCCACCTCTTCTAGGTATTCATTTCAAAAAAATGACAAAACAAAATTTCAATAAAAATGTTGCAACTTAAAAATAACTGGACACCTATAATAACAGACTTACCCCGATTGCAAAAAATAGAAAATTCTTACCAATTCAAATCGCCTCCCTGGTAACAGCGCCAAAATGTTGGGCGCAGGAATTGCACTTAAGAAAACTCCTGAACACTTAATTGTCAACCCAGGGGTTTCTTAAACTTAGAGAAGAAGCACAGGGAATGCCAGAAGTGGTATGAAATTTTCTTATTCCTAATCGTACTTCTTGAATGAAATGTTACAGAATCAGACATAAAACAATCTTAGAGACAATTGACACCAAAGGAATTCTAGTGTTGGAATGTAAAAGAATAATTTGCAAGGAAATCAAGTAAAGGAACTTCCACACAACTGGAATAAATCTTAAATGCTGAAATGAAACACTGTGTTTATCTTCATTATAGATGGATAACAGTTTAAAAAGTGGGCCCTTTCAAGATCTGTTTCCTAATTGATCTTCCTTCTACACCAAGAAACTTGTTCTTGTACTATTGCAATAGGCTTGCACTAGTGCAGGTACAATACTTTACGTGAAGAAGTATATTTTACCTTCTTTGCAGAAGACTTATGTCTTTATGGAGTTTCTCTAAGCTGCAAAAATTAAAGCACTCTGTTCATATGACAAGAGACCAGCTCTTGCACCAAGACAAAGCTTCCTTCACTAAAGTGTCCAATTTACTTTCAAAAGAATTAAAAGGCGCGTTGAAAAGAATTGCAATTGCAAGCTGGATTCTGAGATAAATTACATGTGAAAAAGAATGTTTTAATTAACTGAACTTTGCAATGAAAGTAAATTTCATAAAGCAAAAACAATTCGAAATAATCAAGCAGCAATCAAAGTAATTTTCATGCATCAATTGACTTTTGACAATTCACTTATAACATTTATGTTCCTTGTTGTTACGTCATAAACTACAAGTATAAAGTAAAGTGTTTGGAATAACGTTCTTTCTTAATTCATGAATTGACAATACGTTTGCTTGCAGGAATAAATGAAATTATAAGGATGGATAAAAATTAAGTGTGATCACCAAGGGACAAGACTAGTGCCTAGACGATAGAAGAGCTCTGGTTTGGGAATGAGAACTGGTTTTGGAGTGCAGAGCAGGCGAGAGTGGAGATAGGGTTTACTACTACCCCTGCTGCCACCGTTGGGAAGAGGTGGCAGGGCCGCCCCTGGTTCTGGCAACCCTTCTTGACGCCTTTGTTTGAACATCGTCGCCACTGCCGAGATGCTGGAGGTCTAATCGGTTTTCACAGTTTTCAGTTGGGGATTTGAATGACTATCAGTTCCTGCTCAGCTTGAGGCGGAGCTTCATCTTTTGACCCCTGCCTTCCCCATTCTTGCTGACTTGAATCCTTCCTTGGCTTCGGCTCTGAGATTCCAGTTTGGAGGCTCGCTCGTCTTGGGCTCTAAACGGAAGAGGTCCGGGGCACCTTGCTTCGCTACTGTCGAGCGGTTGAGGCAAGAATCAGTGCCTTGAAGACTTCGGCGACCCCTGATCAAACCTTCCATGTTGCTATGCTTGGTGGTAAAGCAAAGGAGTATATTCGTTTGGTCTTTTTGACTGTGCGGCAGAGCAGGGGCGAGATTTTATTTTTGTCTTCAGATCACTCTTCATGGGGGCAAGGTGGCTGGCCTAGCGGCCTCTGCCCCCGGACCTGCCTCTGCTCTGGCTGGGACTAGATGGGTTCCTCTGCTATGGCAGTTGGTTCTTTTTTGATGGCTCACTAGCATTCCATTGCATTATTCTGAAGCATTGAGGGAACAGGGGTGTGGAGGTGTATTTCTCTGCATTGTTTCGAGCAGCATCATCAATGTCATATTATTTGTTGGGGTTTCTGCAGGTGGCTGCAGAAGTTTGGGCAATTTGGTCTCTACCTCTGGTTTCATCGGCTTCAAGAGGAGAGTTTTGAGGGAGCGGGGGAGGTGTGGCTACCATGGCTGCAATTTCCTCATTTCGTGCCTCTCCTGCTTGCTTCGGCAGCCCAAGTACGAATTTTCTCCTCGAAAACAAATAATTAAATTATAAGCAGGAAAGGAATGTAACACTTGTTGTAAAATAAAACAAGAGTGTAGGAAACTACATGCACTGGTACAGGAAGAGTGTTCCTACACGACCTAAGCGGAAGCAAACTAAGGCAAAAATTGCAGGAAATGAATTGTAGGAAGGAAAGTGCAAGAAATTAATTTGCATGAAAGAAATTGCAAGAAAGAAATAAACCTAATTAAACTTCCAAACTATAGATCTCTTCACTCTTTACTATAAAATGAATTAATCTCAGAACTCTGAAATAAAAATAAGAGCAATCAAAGCCACACAACTACAATTAAATGAATGTTCACACAAACTTTTTAAATGGTGAAAGAACAAGGGTAAACAAGCTGGGTTGGCTGGGCCCTAGCCAACCAGCTCATTTCTTGTTTAGAAAACAAAACGATTCAATACTTAATCATGCATAAAATAGAAATTAAACACAGCATGAAGAAAACATGGCACGTTCCTTGTATTAACTTGATCAGTGAGTATACATGATAGTGCAAGCCCAGCCCAGAACTGAGGGCGGTACAAAATTACAAAGTAAAAAAAATTATAAATCTGAGATCCCTAGCTTGGCTATACCTACAGTCTTCATTATATATAGTCTCTCGGCCTTAGCCATATTCTGCTAATTACAGTCATTTCCTATTCAAGCCTTTCGGCCGAACAGACTAACAACGAACTTTGCAAAACCAGCTAATGGTTACAGTAAAAAGTGGACTTTGCTAATCATAGACCATATAATTGGCAAGCATCCTTGACTATACGCCACCAATGTCCATCCTCGGATAGTCTGCAACTGAACTAGGAGTTTTGGATCAAAAACACCCATGTGGAATATCACTGAGATCACAAAGAAACATCGTTGGCGGTGCAGGAATCTGCCTATACTGATCATGCTAAATGATGATTAACACTTATTTCTTCAATTACCTTTTAGGAAAGTTAAATATAAGTTACAAGAGATACAAAAAAGCATGAAATCTATGTAAAGGAATTAATAAAGCACTTAATAAATCTTAATTATGAAATACGAAGTATATGTAGGAATAGATGATTATCTTGGACTAGTGCGGGAATGAGAGGGTTAAATAGAGATAAAACAGAGGTTAAGGGTTATGGGAATAGGGTAAAAAGAGAGAAATTTGGGATAGCAACAATCCAACAATGAATACTCTTCAAAAATAATTGAAATCTAAAGGTCAACAAAATAAAATAGTAGGAGATGACATTACCCAATGTTTTATTCATCCAATGAGCCTTGGAGAAAATAAAATAAGGTGAAGGCCAATTCTATCTTCAATAGGCAATGATACAAAAACACTATTTTTATGCGTAGTGCTTTTCCTTGTTCCAAATTTAGCAACAATAATTTTCTTTAGGCCCTCTGATTTTGTGTATGGACATCCAATAGGCCCTTTTCCCACTTTTAAATCTGACTTTGATTTCAATTTGTTAACTTGATAAATTGAGTTCCTTCTCTTTTGGTTTCAAACTTTAGATTTAGCTTACTCAACCATGATAAAAACAACTAGGGTATCAACTTTGAACATGTTGGTAATTTTACATGGAGGACTTTGAACATGTTGGGACTTATCAATCTCTTACTCATTGATTTGAGATTAGTGCTAAAGGTTCATTTTTAAAATCAGCATTTAAATACTAAAATTTAAAAGAACTAAAATAACATAGGTAATACTTAACCAATTTATAACAAAGTTCTCTCATATGGGCTACATATCTACGTTAACTTCAATTAAAAAATCATTCCATTCATAAAGATGCAAAGTACATCATGTTTCCTCTTTACATCAAAATAATGGCCACAATCCATAGAAACTATCTTTGATGTTCTCTAGGAAGATATAAATGGCTTCTTCCTATAGTTGATGAAGTTAGGATTTCCTTATTCTCCCAATGAAGGGGCACTCTAATGCCGATTGAATCCCATAACCCGAATCTATTGCCTTTCGTTCTTGCTAAATAGTTGTTGAACCCAGAGGTATTTTAGATGAAAACACAAGCAACTAGCTAATACATGTCTTCATACATAGGAAAACCCTTCCTCTTGCTCATTTATCTTACCAAAAAAATAGACTACTTAGCATTCTAGTGCATAGACTGTGGTATGTGTGGTAGATTTATTTACAGAGGTGTTGGCTCCTTGAATTTTTTCAACTCTTGATTTTTAGATCCCATTTTTTTATCTCATTAAGAAACTTTATCTCACTCGCTTGCTAGTGTTTTTAAGTGCTTCCATCACCTTCCCCTTTGCATCCATCATGGGAGTCCTGATTAAGGTACATTGTGGTACCATTGGAAAGCTCACGAACTTTCAGTTAACTTATTGTTTTTCTACTTCACTTGGAATTTACTAGTATTGTGGTTTAATATCTTTCATAAGTAAGTCTTGGTTAGTAGATTGTTTTGTGTGTATCTAGTTAGTATACAGACATTTGGGACAAAAAACATTAAGTTTTGTTGTTGATTTGGTTTCCAATTTGGTAAACCATAGAAGAGGATTTTGATATCATGTAATATGGTATCAATTTAATAGTGTAACCCTTTAAAGTAGCCCCTGGACTAGTTTAATGACCTTTCCCATACTTAAACGACCAGTTTGGAAACCAATCTTGTTAGATTGACTAGTTTTGGTTTTGCACCAAACCAGTTTGGGTGTGGTTACAACAAAATCTAGAGGAGGAAGAAATTAAAAAAAAAACCTGAAACCCCTCAGCCCCCTAAAACCCTAAAATAATTTAATGTAGTAGTTTGTACCATGTTGTGTTTTGGACTCTAAAGGACACTTAGAGAACCACTATTTATGTATATTGTTTCATATTTGTATTTCAATTGGTGCCATTTTTCCATATCCACCCTTACATGGCATATAGATGAGTGGCATGTTTTTTCTTGGACTCTACAGGCCATTTAGAGCCTCACTTCTTATGTATTTTCTTTTGGATATGCATTGTTCTTAGTGCCATTTTCTTATATTCACCCTTAAGTGTTATATACACGAACAAACTTTGCATATTTGGTCTCTAATGATTTGAATTTACATTGAATGATTTATGTGTGTGTGTGTTTATTTACTGATTAAAATTTTCATATTTCAACGATTTTTTTAGTGAAATGGTTTATAAGCATAACCATCAACTGACTCTGATCTAAGTACAGTTTGACCCAAAATCTGATTCTGATTTTTAAAGCATTGGTCATGTTATAGGAATTGAGTGCATTTGGAACCCAAACATAGACCAAAAAGCTGATATTCTGATTTTCTTAAAGAAGGATCTATACGGATTGTAATTGGTATCAATTTGGAGGTAGTAAGTATCTCATTTTGCTGGTAGTGTGAACGTAAAAGTTCAATCCTTGAAGTGGATATCCTTCAATTTTAAACCTCGCTCGAAGATTTCTAGTTGACATCCCTTTAGGGCCCATCCAAGTAATGTATACTGAGATTGCATAAACCTCCTTTTCAAGCATTTCTTGTAGTTTCTAATTTAATTTTTAAGAAAGGTTGATCTTTGATTACTATTCCTCCTTAATAGATCAAAATATTTTCATTGCACTAAAAAAATACTCCTTGCACTATTGAATAGAATTGTGTATACTTATGCATAACCTAAATTTATTGCGGCTATAGTTCAATAACAATAATCAGATCAAACTTTATCATTGAACCAAAACACTTTTATTTGATTCTTAGTCCATGCAAGGAAGTATAACTATCAAAATTTGAATGCATACATTCAATGAAACTGGAACATGGATTTTAGTAAATAATACATGTTTTGAAATGTTCTTATATATCCTTGGGTTAAAGTTGAAGCATGTTTGACCGCCTAGTGTTACTAGCTCCTAGTGAAACGATAACTACATGCTTTGAAATTATTAGTGTATTCAGATTTAGGGAGACATATGAGGATATGTATTACTTTTCACTTAACAAGGAACAATTTTGAATGTTGATTCTTGAAAATTTATATGGATTCCTCTTTCAGATGAGAAAATAATAGCATCACATGTGAAGAGAAGGCATAGTTTTGATTCCTACTATCCCATATATTTCAGCTAAAGCCACAAATTAAACCTATCCAAGTATTTTAAGAGAAATAATGTTAACATTTTATTCTATCATATAATATTGGTTGTTCAAGTATTTAAAACAAATAAGTATTATAGTTCTTAGTCTCATCTGTCAAATTGTTGTATGTTACTACAAGTACCCAAAAGAAACATCAAATTATTTGGAGTTAAGCGACACAAAACATGGCCTTTATTTTAGTGATTCCAGTTTCTCAAACTGTGTTGACATGCCTTAAATGCATAAGTTATCCTCACATATTTATTTGATATACCTTTGACCTTGATTTGTCTAAAACTAATGTTATGAACTTTACAATTCTTCCAATATTACTGTCATGGTTTCATAGTGGAGACTTATTGAAATTTTAATCATTATAATATTAACCACATATTTTAATAGTGGAGGATTAGTAAATTTTTAAGCATAATAATCTTAATCTTGTGCTTGAATAGTGTAGGCGTAGTGAACCTTTAAGCATAATTAATTATCACCTATAGGTTAAAATTTTTTCAAGCATGTCATAAATTTAGATTCGAAAGGCATGGGTTATGATGAGAAGAAAAATTCTATTGTCCAATAGATTAGGCTTTTATTATTTTTGGAAACTCAATTATGTTTCCGTTTTCCACTTTTTATTCTTGATTACATTGATAGATCCATTATATTCATTTTCATTTGTATCAACTAATTACATACTTGAAGATTTTGTTATTTTTTATGTTTTTTTTCTTTTCTTAGTGCATCTAGTGGCCTTTGTTTTTATACATTAGATGAGTTTAATGTTGTATGTATTATTTCCAATGACCTTTGATTTATAATGTTTGGAAAATGCTACAGGTTTTTTTTTAAGCAAAAATTTAGAACTCATCTCAATCTATTTTAAAATTATGCTTGCCTTTATAGGATAAGTCTTGGCAAGTTTTTTATATGGTGGCAAATGAATTATATGAAATCTGTGAGGTAGTTGGCCCACAACCTACCAGGTATTTTTCAATTGAATTAATGAATTCATACTTGTGAATTCTCTCATTGGCATAGATACTTGACAAATAATATCATGGATGCAACCCTAGAGTTTTGACCGTTGGAATATAATCAATCATATTATACCTATATTGTAATAACCAAGGTATTTTGAGGTGTTTCAAACCATGTGGGCTCACCTATGATGACGTTGTGATGTAATTAATGTAAATTCCTTGTATATATTTCTAGAGAATATATAATTTATCTTAATCACAAGGCCAAGGCCCACCTAGACAATTCTTATGGTTCATATCTTCAAGTTTGGATATTCGTTTATATTACCTAGGGATAGTGGGTTTGTCACTATGGTACAAAAAAACTTGTTAAAAACATTTCTTTCTGTTAACAGAGGGTGGGAAGGTCCTGCCAATTCTCTTGGAAAAAAGAATCAAATGGAGTGGTAGAATTGTGTTTCAAAGCATGAGCTAAAAATCAATACTTGAAAGGTAGAACTGGAGAATAGCAAGATATCTAACCTAGATAGAGAGACACAATAGACCATGGAAAATAAATGATGGTATTGATGAGTCTTCGCTGTAAATAAGGTCTAACTGTTAGACCACTGCCAAAATTTCAGTTATCTGCAATGGAAATAGTGACTCTAGCTTTATTGGTATGAATAGCGACTTTGGCCATTGTCTTGTTTGTTTCCTATGAATGATTTTGATTTTCAAACTCCAACTATTTTGTTGTTAAACTAATTAAAGCTTTGATGACAAACATATAGTTTTCAAAGATCTTTTCAAATCTATTTTATTGTGAAAAATTTTCTTTTTACTTTTGGTACTATAGATTTCTACTGTGTGACATATGCTATGATATAATTGTCTGGATAAATAGACAGAAGTGTTGTACAATGTAGTCTTTTTTAAATCTAAAGAAACTGAATTTCCAAATACAATGTTTATTAGTTAAGAACATCTTTTATACTTCTTAGCTAAGTTATGATTATATTTCAGTAGGGATTTTATGTACACTAATATTGTGTTGTCTCTTTGGTTTATGTTAGGTAACAATGGTTAATAAGTAATGTGTTCCTGAGCAACAAGCACACATCTTATTCTACTATCAACATGAATCTCCATGGTTTTCAGGCATGGCAACAAAAACGAAGGTGTCAGTGGGATCTCCAAATTTTGCGTTGGATGAATTTAATACTAGTGATGATTTTGATCCCTTGTCAGATAAAGAATGTCACAAGTCAAATTCAAATAAACAAAAGCAGCTCAAGAATGAAGGTGAAGCTATTGTGTTATGTTCAAGTCAAATTTTTTTATTTGTTGGTTGCTGTCATGTTTTGAGTGCGGACTTGTGAAATTCAAAATTTCATGTTGGTTATGTGAAGGGGATATACATACATACATACATATACATATGTGTTTGTGTGTGTGTGTGTGTGTGTGTGTGTGTGTATCTGTTGGGATGGGGTCCCCTGGGTCAGTTTTGCGGTTAAGATAACCCAAGTTTTGATGTAGCTTTTGTAAATAATGTAAAGTATTCGTAATTTTTTGATGCAGAGCATGTAGATAATTAGGATTCAAAGGGATTTTAGCCCCTTGTTTATGTAAAATTTGAGTCAGTTTTGAGATCCACCCATGGTTCGCAGACCATGGGATTATATGAAAAATGCTATAAATAGTTGTGTCTTAGAGAGTCTAAGGATAATCATGTTAGTAATGGATAGATAGAAGAGAAGTCATAGTGTAGAGAAGTAGGGTAGAGTTCGCAGCTGAGTGTGCGGACCCCTGCAGCTATGTGCGCAGGGTAGTTTTGATTCCATAAATCTAAACTAAAGATCAATAAAGAAGAGTTACAGAAGAATTCCTGTGCATATTTATTTATTTCTGTTAATGTAGTTAATACTATATGTCGTCAATGAATAATGTTTTTATGGAATAATAATCTAATGATATGTGATTCTCTTGAATAAGTCTTAAAAGATGTATGCAATGCACCTTAAGTACTTTCACGAAGACGCTGATGTATTCGTTTATGTTTACTAAATAACTTAAGTAGATCTGCACGAAAACTAATTTATGGTTGTTCTTTGATGTATGTAAGTGGATAAATTGATTGTTAAGGGTCCTCAATGGCTAATCATAGGCCTTCACTAAGGTCTGAAGACTGTTTTAATAGAGTTGCAGTATCGATCCTTAAGGGCTTATCAATCTATGCGAGGGAACATCTGAGGCGCTAAAAGACATCACAGTCATCTCTGGATGCAGAAACTTGGTTCTTGCATCCCCCCATACTTCTTCGAATGATACTATAGCCTTTGTTATGCGGGTTGTTTCCGAAAGCGCTAGTAGTGTAGGGATTTGTTGGTCAGCGTAACTAATACTGAACCTAGGTTAGGACCCCCTAAGCCAACCAATGGCTTCGTTTCTTGGACCAAGATCTACTTAAAGAAGATGTGTGATGTCGCATCACTGGAATCCGACCAAGAATGAAATTGAAAAGTGGTTGGATCGGAAGATTCACGAGTTCGCAGTGCAAGAAAATAGGAATCCATGCCTGTCAAAGGAATAGTAGTTGAACACGTATCTGTATACGGAGATAAACAAAATCTTCTTCCTCACTTTTCCCATTGAATTGTATGAGTGGTTAGCTAAATTGAAAGCCAACCAAGGAAGGTGGAAGCTTGATAATCCTATAGTGTGGAGTCCTAAATTAGTGCGACGATTAGAAGCCTCAGAAAATTAGATTGCGTAGGTTGTTGATTATTGGCTCAATCGGATTCTGGGAGGATTTGTTACAAAATTTGTAGTCGATGCCTCAGTCAGCTACAAAAATTTAGTGTGGTGATTTTTCAAGGGACCATAAGTCAAGTATTTAAGATCTTCAAATACTTACATTAAAATGTTGTTATGTGAAAAATGTTTTATGCCATTGCCTTGATGTTCAGAGCTATGCGGAGTGGAAAACTCTTTAGAGGTCAAGAGATATTAGGTCCTGAATATAACCCATTGATCGGACATCCTTCGAGTGATGATGATGGAGTGGTATAAGCCTCACTATGGAGTGTTGTCTAGCTGATGACATAGGGTTTTACACAGACACATCATCCATCAACTCCACCTCCACCTCCACCTCCACTGCATACACCTTCGCCCACACCTCCACCACCACCACCACCACCATTCAACATGTTGAACACAATGAAGCTATCGATTTTCAAGGGCATAGGGAGAGAAGATACATAGGAGTTCTGGTTTGTTATGAATGCTATGCAGACCTCATAACAGATTATTGATGACAATATAAAGAAGGAATAATTGGTTATGTTGTGCAGGATCGTGCATTGACTTGGTATATTAAGTATTGTTCTGATAATCCTCTTGCATCACTTGTAGAGACTACAGTAGCCCTAAACAAGGAGTTTAGTAAGCTGAAGTATGATTCATAGTCAATAGTTGGATTTAGTGAAATCATGGTGAGGATCGATGAGACGCCTTGGGAATTAGATCAATGGTCTAAATGTTAGATTCAAGAAGCTAACATGCATCTCACAGATGGTCAGCATCGTGAGTCATTTATAGCTTCACTTCTACCCCACCTGGGGATTTCTCTGTCGCAACAAAAGGTAGGAACTCAGCCAGAAGCCCTGAAAATCACGATGAGGTTGCATGCAATGCCCATTCAAAATCTGACCTTGGGGTTACAACATATTCACTCTCAGTTATAGAGCCTCTGCTTAGAATTATAGAGCTTGAAGAAAGACAAGAAAACTAAACCAGATGTGAACGCGAAAGTCTGGTGTCCGAAGTGTAAGGGCCAAGGGCACGGTTAAGACCACTGTCCCATATTTACGAATTATATTGCAGGAGGGGGGCCAATTCCCCTAAGGCCAGAAGCTCTAGTAGGGCCGAGCATGGGGGCTATTCTATGGTGTGCTATTTTTCAGGTTGCTGGACAACATGCGACGAATAATTTCCATTTGCTTCAAAAGTTCATCCAGACTCCACAACAATTGTTCTGTAACTTAAATAAATCTATGGGCCATGATGAACACCACGGTCGGAGCTATGAGATAATGATGGAGATAACACTTGCATATCGATACGAGCAGAAACTCAGACTCTAGATCAGGGTGTCAGGTTGGTGTGCGGAGGTTATCATGGAAGACGATGAGGTTGAGGAGGTGGAGGACCTAGTAGAGGCCACAGTCAGCTCATCTACTATAACTGTGGAATGCCAAGGCACTATGTGCGAGACTGTCAGAATCAGATGTGCCTGTCATGCCAATACTACAACCAGTTTGACCATAATATAGAGGAATGCTAGTACTGATAGCTAAAATGTAAGAGAAGAAAGTGCAACCGCAACAACCTACACATAACTTATAGATGATGAGATCTGATCCTTGCGAGGAAGATCAAAGCATGAATATAGTGTTGAGAAGTGGAAAAATGATTGGCTATGATAAAGGTAAATAGCCTGATGAGGATAGATGGGTCCGCAAGGCCCAAGAGAAGGAACTGGGTTTTGGTATGGCACACGCTAAGGCAACATTTATGGAGCCCAAGAAAAGCTTTGTTGAGGCATTGTTATGAAGAATTTGGTATCTATGGATAAATACTAATTCCCTAGACAGTAGCTATATCTAGAACAATAGTTTAAAGCACTTTAACATTTCTCTATAAACAATAGATAAGACAAAGAGAATGTGACAACCTACTTGTACTTTCGCTTCATCTTGTCTCCTTTGTATTGATACTGTCGCTCCTTCCCGTACTTAACACACTTGAGAAGTACCTGTAAACATCAACAGAAAACAAAGAATCGATCAAAGAAAAATATATATTGATTACAAGTAAATGGAATCATATACATTCACACATATAAGGATCACATATCAAGGTAGCCATATGGAAAACGGTGCAAATAATTTATTAAGTAGAAGGAAGAATTACAACCATGAAGTGTGATTCAAACTCACTCATCTAGCTTTGGTTCCATCACATCACATCATAAGCATGACAATCCGGTAGCATAACGACACTTACAATAGTCTCAGTTCTCAAACTAACATTATCTCCTTACAATCATCAAATTATAGCCCCTAATCACTTAGATGAGTGCTCAATTTATAGGAAGATGGAGAAGGTTTATTCATCAATGAGGGTATTGAATGGCCTTCCAAACTTAGAATTAGTTCCATGGAGGAAGGGATGAGAGGATAGGATGTATCTTAACTCATTCCTCATCCATTTTTGAGCTCATAGGATATGATAAGTGTGGGAATCATCTAGAAGGATCCAGAAGATAAGAATATTCCCCAAACCCTATGTGAATGTCACTCAATCTCGCCCGTCGTAGGTCAAGGAGTGCCTAAGTGCTCTACAGAGCACCCTGGCATGGACTCAACTGCTCTGTAGTGCACCCTTGCATGGGCCTAACTATGCTAGTCCCTCTAGAGGTCATTTCATGATGTATTCAGGCCATGAAACTATCTGAGAAGGAGGCACTCAAAATGTTGACTTGTTTAAGGCATGTAGAGACTGAAATTAGGGTTTGACGAGCCCTAAAACACTGACCTGGATGATGGGAGTGATGTACCCAAATGTATCTATAACATTTGCCCCCTAAAGCATGAAGTTGAAAATGTAATGTCGAGTGAAATTCTTTACGATGTGATGAGGAGGTTCCAAAGTGGTTGGTGACCTGCATCGATTACAATACAATATCATGATATTTTGATTTTTTTCATGAATCGCTGAGGAAAGGCATACCCATGCTCAACATATAAACTTTCATTACAAGTACATAGACAGTCATCTAGAGATATAAACCCATGATCGGAATGACCATCAATGTAAAGCCATTGAACGGATGATTTGGTACATTTCCTGAAATCGTAGCCAGGATAGATGGAACTAGATCTGGGGTCTTTTATGTCATTCAATCGTTCGCTCAAGTACGAGTCTAACCAAATGAATATGTGATCTGAAGTCAAACATGGGAAGACACCATATGATTACCAGCCAATGATTTGAGCCGTTAACAGACGTGAGAGAAATCACTGATAATGATAATGATCCTCAAGGTACTGCAGTACATTGTGCATGGTGTGAATGGATGATTTGATGTCAAACACCATACAAAGTCTTTCAGTCGAAGGCCATTGATGTCAACCTATCGTTGGAAGAGAGAAACTTGCCATTGATGTATGCAAGCCTCAAGGTACTGGAAGGGTGTTTCTAAGTCAACTTCTTGGATAATGCGTTGATGTCGATAAGAAGCGACTTGTCGCAAGAGGGCCTTGATGTATCCCACATCAATGACACAAAATGAGTGTAATGATTTTGGAGACAAAATTTGACTGACGACACAGCAAAGGATGCATTTTAACTGAATGACTTCTCTTGAACATGTCAGCGACACTAAAATGAATTAGTAGCATTGACCCAAAACAACGTGATGGATGGTATGATAGAGCAACTGTTAGGCCCCTATACTACTAGTGTAACCCCTTATTGTTATTAGTATAACCCACTTATTATATTTATGTACCCATGTAGTTCCCATATTGTTACTATTGTGCCCCATAGAAGCCCACTATTGTTATTATTGTGCCCTTACATTATTATTGTTATGTCGGGTCTGATTATGTTATGACCCCTTAGACTCCTATATATAGAAAGGAGGTCTTTTCATTTGTATCATCCAAGAATTGTTTATTTATGTAATTTAAAGGAGGTTTCCCCCTCGAAGAGGCTGAATTCTAAGGCGTTGATCTATCTTTTCTATCTTTTCTTGAGCTGGTTTCATAACATTTGGTATCAGAGCTTTGGATTCTAGGGTTTCGCTGCTCCAAACAGGTCATCATGGAATTTTCGCTATAACTTTTTTTATGAAATGTTTCAGAAGCTGCAAAAAAAACCCATTTTAGAAGAAATCGCGCTAAACCTCGGGTCCAAATTTCAGAGCGTTTCGCGATATATTTGTGAAGATATGATCTGAGGAAGTTGGTCTTTTTGCAGACTCCTAAATTACATTCCAAACATGTGACCTAGGGAAAATTGTCACAACTTTCTCTCTAGGGATCGGATTGAAATTTTGTAAGAAGGTATAGAAAGAGAAGGGACTGTAGTTTCTTATATGCATTTTGTAGATCCAAAGGTTGAAACAGTGACTCGTGGCACGTCGTACAAGTTCGCTCTACTGAACTAGTATATAATCAAGTCACTGTGGGAGATTTCGCATAACTCTTCCTTGGAGATTCCAATTTGGGTCAGAATTGTGGCATTGGAAAGAGGACAGAGAAGGCTACTACAGGTCGCAATTTCAGAACTGGAGGATCTGAATTCACAGAGATACATCAGATTCAATATCAGGCTTCTACAAAGTGAAAAAGGGTGTGTAGTTTTTTTTTTTTAATTTTTGCGTAAGCTTGGTTTGAAGGAATTCAAAGGGCATAGTAAATCATTATTACCAGTAACTGATGCCCCGAGGAAAGAAAGTGAAAACACCTAGTAAGGAACCTGAAAGCTCTAGCATGACTCATGAAGAAGAGGAAGAAATGCTACATGATATATTAAAATTACAAGAACAAGTGCAACAAATGTCACGCTCACAAAAGCAAACAGAAGCTAAGATAAACGGCGTGGAATCTAAGATAAATGGCGTGGAATCTAAGATAAAGGGCATGGAAGCTAAGATGGATAATTCGAAGACAGATTTGAAGAGAGACATGGCAGATTTGAAGACAAATTTGAAGACAGACATGGCAGATTTGAAGACAGATTTGACAAATTTTCTACAAGAAATACTTACTAATGGTGAAAAGGTTGTAAAGGAAACTCATGATGTGAACAAAAGAAATGTTGACCATGATTCCATAGACTCTAATGTTGGATCGAAGACCCACCATATTCCAAAAATCGATATGAGGAAGTTTGATGGCAAGGATCTCGCCACATGGATATTACAGATGGAGCAATTCTTCGATCTCAATAATGTGCAAAACACACAAAAGGTATGTATGGCAACTTTATATTTGGAACCAAATCAGTTTTGTATGGTATCAATGGCTTTGCTCTCGTAAAAAATTTATCACTTGGGCAATTTTTATGGAAGAATTGATAGCACATTATGAGGATACAAAAAGCAACACATTTTTTAGCCAATTGATAAGTCTCAAACAAAAGGGTTCAATAATGGAGCACATTGAGGAATTCCAAAAATTGAACATAAGGGTAAAAGATATTCCAGAGGAGCATAGGATTGATGTGTTCATAGGGTCTTTAAAGGATAATATCCAACATGATGTTCGCCTTTGGGAACCTGATTCATTAGAGAAGGCATTCAGGTTAGCATGAAAAATGGAAAGCAAAATTATGGCAACCAAGAAGCATACCACTCACAACTATAAAGACGGAAGTGTTGTTGCCCCTAGTCTTCCACAACCTATAAGGTTGACACCACAACATTTGGAAGAAAAAAGAGAAAAAGGGCTTTGTTACAATTGTGATAGCAAATGCACTAAAGGTCATAAGTGTGCTGAGAAGAAATTATTTTACATAGAATATGAAGAGGAGGAAGAAAAGGATCAAGAAACATCAAAAGAAGAAGATATACACCAGGACCCCACCCCAGAGAAAGAAGAAATGAATCATACAATATCTTGTAAAGCATTGACAAGAATTACAACTCCTCAAACTCTTAAGATAGAAGGACATATCAAGAAGAAAAAGGTGCAAGAAGTGAAAGATCACATCGAGAAAGAAGAAATGAATCCAACCATATCTTGTAATTCATTGTTCGAAATTACCACTCCTCAAACTATCAAGATAGAAGGACATATAAAGAAGAAAAATGTTCAAGAAGTGAAAGATCACATCGAGCATCAAGAAATGAATCGAACCATATCTTGTAAAGGATTGGAAGAAATTACCACTCCTCAAACTCTAGAGATAGAAGGACATATCAAGAAGAAAAAGGTTCATGCAGTGAAAGATCACATCGAGCATCAACAACAAGTTCTCCAACTTTCAAAGGATAATGCCATTTCGGTGCAAAATCAAACGAAACAACAGGTAGATCAACATCATAGTGAAAAATGTTTTGATGTAGGTGATTGGGTATTTTTACTGCTACATCTCAAGCAAGCTATTTATGAGAAGGAAATGTTGGCAATACTACATGCACTTAAAAAATGGTGACCTTACCGAATGGGAAGACTCTTCAAGGATGAGGATGTGGAAGCATTGTTTTGTGCTATTTATATTATCCAACCAGATTGGATAAACGAAGCAAGGGATGAATGGAAGAAGGACGAATAAGTATGGCCACTTATTCAAAATTTGCAAAAGATCCCAATTCAAACAATATTGCCAGAAATTGAAGAGGAAGGAAAAATCATGTTGGGACCTGGAGCAGTCACAGAAACAAGAACCCGACAGCTACAAAATTGATCAATTTCAGAGTATCTCATCAAGTGGAAGAAATTACCCGTTGAATATTCCACATGGGAGGACAAGAATTTTATACAGAAGCATCAAGAACTACTCAAGCATTGAGGGAAATTCTTTTTGAAGGAGAGGGGCATGTTAGGCCCCTATACTACTAGTGTAATCCCTTATTGTTATTATTATAACCCACTTATTATATTGATGTACCCATGTAGTGCCCATATTGTTACTATTGTGCCCCATAGAAGCCCACTATTATTATTATTGTGCCCTTACATTATTATTGTTATGTCAGCTCTGATTATGTTATGACCCCTCAGACTCCTATATATAGAAAGGAGTTCTTTTCATTTGTATCATCCAAGAATTATTTATTTATGTAATGTAAAGGAGGTTTCCCCCTCGAAGAGGCTGAATTCTAAGGCGTTGATCTATCTTTTCTTGAGCTAGTTTCATAACACCAACGGTATGATAACCGTCAAGCTAATAACTCAACCCAAATAGTCACAGTGATGAGGTCAAAGTGTCATGTTCAAAAGCGACATGCTATCAAAATTGGTTTACCCCTTTTTCCATTTTCCCTAGTCATTGCTGACCAGTACCTCTTTATTTTTTATCAAGCTTGAGAAGGATAACGTATGCTTGTTATATAATTCCACCATTTGGGTGAATCCATCGTTATGTGATGTTTTAACGAGTCTAGAAAAGGTGTAACTCGGTCTTGTCATAATTGACAAGTTTGTCACTATTTGATGTTTTAACGAGTTTAACGACAAAGATAACTTGGTCCTTTTCATGTTTAGAGAGTTTGAAAATGGATGAAAAGAAAACTCCACAAGTTATTTTTCACAGATCTATGTCTCAAGCCCGAAAAATCATAAAACAATATGAGAGAGAACCTATTGACCATGTTTGGTCAATGCATTCCTTTTTCGTAAATAATCTATCTCAGCCCGAAAAAGGGTTAAATTTATACTGAGTAGATGTCATTTCCAATCCGTTAACGAGTTGAAAAGGACAAGTGCTCAGAAATATTTTTATATTTAGAGAGCTTGAAAAGAGTTTAAAGAGGACTCCAAGGGGGACCCTTTTTCGATGTTTAACAGATCTCGAAAAAGAGATAAAATTATGCTCTGTGGTCAAAGATGCAATTTACAATTGAGGGCATCCAATTCTATAAGTCAGTTATAAAAGCTACTCAAAACAACACCAAATGGCTTAAACATACCTTTTTTATGAGTAAAAATAGATAAATACTAAGGTTTATTTGATTAATTAACATGAAATAAACATAAAACACAATTATTTACCATGTCATTTTTACCATTTTATATTTACCATTCAGTTTTGTGCTCTGGGCTTTTTTTTTACCTCGAACTTTAGCAACTGATTGCGAGAGATTCCATGGATGATTTCTCGAGCCATCTGAACCAGGTAGGATATCTACCCCTCCTCTTTATTTTTATGTCATTATTTTATTGTTTCATGCAGGTTTTAGGGTCTTTTTGGGCCTCTGCAGTTTGATTTTTTCACACTGGGATCAGTGCAGGCTTTCATGTGGAAAACTATGTTGAAGAGGACCCAGATAGGAGGCATCTTGCTCTGTAGAGCACTGTCTCCTTGACTGGGTTGCGGTAGGCGAGTTTCCAAAATTTGTCCTATTTTTTGCATGGAAAGGATCCTAAATAATATTATGGTTTTATTATAAGATTTCATCATATTAGAATGACCATTACTTGGCGAGAAAGAGAGAATGAAGAAAAATACATGATTGCCCTAAATAATTTAGCTAGAGTTGAGGCCAACAAAAACTATGGGTTGCTCAAGTACTTCAGGTTGTCTGGAATGGGGCAAGAAATAGAACTATTGCAGTTCCTTGTTTGTGCATGGGATTTGGTAGATCAGGCTTTTCACATATGAGACAAATTGGTCCCTATTATGATCGCTGATGTTTACTTTCTTACCAGACTATCAAGGCGAGGTGCCCCCATCTCACTTTCAGGATTTTCCCATGGAGGTGAATCGATGAGAGATTATTTTCAATAATTTTGTCGGCCATGTACACATCCTAGCAAGGATGGGAAAATAAACATCAGGGATGTAAGTGATTTGCCTTTGAGAACTATCCTTTTAACTATCGCAAAGTTGGCTGGTTGTGTGAGACTTCATCTTGAGAACAGATCATATATGCAATATGCACTAGAATGTCTTGAGCCAAAAGTATTCAACTGGTGTGAGGTCGTGCTTTCTTCACTGAAAGAACAACTGACAAAGGTAAAAAGTGGTAAGATGAATAATTTTAGCTATGGTGCGATCTTAATCTCTTTTGCCTTTGAACGAATTCCATTGATGCAACCACAACATGTAACACTGGGTGTAGCTGTTCCTAGAGATCCACAAATGTAGAGGTGGGTTGAATTGATGGCTAGACATGTGGGTCAAATAACAATCATTTTTTCCACTACATTCTTCAATTGGCTCAATCGACAACACATTGTCATGGAGGAGAATCCATACACACGGATGGATTTTCGCGGAGATCCAGATTTGATTTTACCATTAGGCACTCAATGGAGTGGTATAGGTAAATTTTTGACAAAAATGTTTTTAATTTCAAGTTTCTACATGTTTTTTTGTTTTTAATGTTTCCAATAATAAACTAAAACTATTCTCATGCATGCAGATGTGTGCACTGTTCAACCTATGAGGCCCCAACAGGAGGCAGGTGGGCCAGCGAGGATGAACATTGGGAGAGCGGTTCTCCAGGATTTGGATTTGGTCAAAACCTTGGTAGAGTTGTAGGATCATCTGGAGGGATTAACCCTTCATATTTCGGATTTCTAAACTGAGGAGTTACCTATGAGGCTGCAGTGCCATACTATTGGTGTTCCAGGCCATTGGATGCGGCTCTTGCACATGATAGGTTAGGCTATGACCTATTATCATTAGCATCGGTAGGTCTACTTAGGACATTTTTGCATGAATTTTGAGTTTTTAGGTTAGATTACCAAACGTGTCTTGGACACAAATTTTGTAAAATATTTTAAAACATCTATCTATTTTACTTTTAGTGTTTTTATATGTATGGCTATATGAAATCCTATTCAACTAATGAAGTGAATTGAAAAGTTTACTTCTACATGTGTTGCAAATGTCGATGTAAAACACAGTTTGCTAATGAGTCGGTTAATGTGTTAAAGCTTCTGGAAATATGTTGATATTGAATGTACTCAGAATGTCCCTCCAAAAGATGAACTTTAAGGAACATGCGAAGAATTGTTGGATTTCATACAGTATAAATGTTTGTTAGTTGTAGTACAACATGTTGTGAATCCAACCTAATGATGATTCGGCAGATGCCAAGTGAAATGGCATTAGAGAGAATTTCGATCAATGCGCTATACTCAACAATATTGTTCATCGATTGACCAATACAAATCCTTTGAAACTCACTAACTTTCCACTTGGAGCAAAAATGGCCCATGCTACAGAAGATAGGTTCTACGTACTATGACTAGCACCATCGATGTAACCAACAAATGCAAAGTGGATTACTTAACCAGATAAAAACTCTAAAAGACATGCTGACACACACACACACATGCAATTAAAGCATATATACAATGATTTTTACTACACTCAATTAAGCATAGTAACATTTGAGATACAACCCATTTCGGGGTTATGAAAATGGGATTCCATCATAATCCACCAACTCGTAGGCTCCTTTTGCCAAAACATGCTTGACAATATGAGGACCCATCCAAAGCGGTTCAAATTTTTCGACTCCAAGTTTATCAGCTTCCTGATTGTAAAGCAAGACCAGGCCTCCTTCTGAGAAAAGGTGAGGCTTGAAATTTCTATCATATTGTGCCTTGATTCGTTTTTTGTGCACTTCATTAGCCAATGTGGCTTCACAATGGGTTTCATCCAGATGGATAAGTTCCAAGAAACGTGCTTCTTCTTCAGAAGTATCAGGTAATAGGTCAATCATGAGTTTGATAGATGAAATTTCGCATTGTATCGGCAAGATTGCCTCCAGACCATACACCAATTGAAAGGGTGTGAATCGAGTTTCATTTCTCACTGAGGTTCGATATGCCCACAAGGTAGAGTACAAGATTAAATTCCAATTTCATTTAAGAACCCTGTCATTCTTTGTAGCATTCACTTCAGGACTTTGTTGATGACCTCAACTTGTCCATTCACTTGCGGATAATAAGGGGTAGAACTATCATGTGAGAGTCCTAACTTACCAATCAAATCAACCATCATGTGATTGCGAAAATGCGGCCCATGATCTGTAACTATAGATTGTGGTAAACCAAACCGGGAAACCATGTGGTTGAAAAGGAAATGAGCAGCTGTTTCACCACTATTGTTTAATGTTGGCATCGCCTCGATCCATTTGGTAAAATACTCAACGACAACTATAATGTACCCATGCCCTTCGGTCGAGGTGGGGTTACATGTCATGAATTCAATGCCCCATTTAGTGAATGTTCCAACAACAATGATAGGATGCAATGATGTAGGTGGTAATATAGTTTTACGGTTATAGATCTTGCATGTGTGATAGCTCTTGACCGCAATTATACAATCTTTGAATATACCAGGCCAGAAGTAACTAGCATAGAGAATTATCTACATGGTCACATAACCAGATAATGGTCCTCCAAAAGCACCTGAATGACAATCATTCAAAACTTTCTCGGCTTCCTCATGAGTGAGGCACCTTCATAAACCCGTATCGATACTGCGACGATAAAGAGTGTTGCCAACGATTAGATAACCTTTGGCTTGGTATTGGATACATTGTTGTTGCGAGTGAGAGGTATCTGGCTGGAAAGTTTGGATCTGGAGATAAGTGATTATATCTCCATACCACACATCAGATGACAAAATTAGGAACAAAGACTCATCTAGAATTGATGGTTCTGATGTTGAATCAATAGAAGTCAAGGGATGTAAGTAGCTCAGTGAAAATTATATATTTCTTTGATTTGGAATTTATGAATTCCAAATCAAACTCCTAAAAAGTGACTATCCATTTTGAGTATTTCCCCCCAGCAATTGACGTGAAAAAATATATGTCATAGGGTTTCAATCCGAAATGACAATCGTCTTTAGGAGCAGGATATAGTGACGAAATCTCTGTACAACTTGAACAACTACAAAAGCTATTTTGTCGACATAAGAGTACTTACTTTCTATATCATTGATATTGTGGCTCAAATAATATATAGGATGTTCAATCCCATCTTCCTCTTGGATTAAAACTATTCCAATGGTTGTATCTATAGCGGCAAGATACAAGAAGTAGTTGTTTTGATAATTCGGGGAATACATTAATGAAGCTCTAATCGAGGTGTCTTTAAGAGAATCAAAGGAAGCTTGCGCAACCTGATCCCAATGGAAGGGTATCCCCTTTTTCAATAAATGAGTAAATCCTTTAGCCATTTCAGTATAACTAGGAATGAACCTCCTCAGAAAGTTAGCCTTCCCTTGGAGTCTCTATAACTGTAGTAGATTTGAAGGTGGAGGCAAATCAAGGATTTCCTGAATGTTAAATGGATCAATTTAAGTTCCCTCCCTAGACACTACAAAATCAAGCAAACGAATAGAACCAACACAAAACACACATGATTGAGTCATATTTTGTAGTGTTGGCAGCGTAAAAATATAGGTCTTAAATGTTGCGGGTGATCAGTCCGCTTTCGTGAATGAGCAAGTAAATCATCAAGCTAAGGTTGAACAATATGTTTGATGTCATGGAAGGCATAATTCATTGACCTTTGAAATGTGGCCCTTGCATTCTTCAAACCAAATGGGAGTTTCTGATAGGCGAATGTGTCCCATGGACAAATAAAAATAGTTTTTGATTGGTCCTTTAGGTGGATATTGATTTGATTGTAGCCGGAAAATCCATCCATAAATGAGAATATTTCGCATCTGGCACATTCATCAATAATCTGGTTGATAAAGGGAGTGGGATAGTTGTCTTTTGGACAAACCAGATTTACATCCCTATAATCGACACACACTCGTATTGTCCCTTGTTTCTTCATGATAGGAACAATATTGGAAACCTAGCCAGTAAGAGGAATAGGGTAAATGAAACCAGCATGCAAAAGTTTTTCAAATTTCGCCTTAATGGCAACAACCTTCTTTGGATGAATGGGTTAGAGGCACTATCATACTGGCTTGACATCAGGATAAATTTTGATTTCATGTTCAACTATACTAGAGTCTATACTTGGCATCTCCTCATATGACCATGCAAATATATCCCGAAATTCACGAAAAAGAGAATGGTAAATATCAATTTCTGATGGAGAACAAGATTTTTCAACATGAATTTTTTCTACAATGTTAGGTTTGGTTGAAATATTTACAGAAATGGTTTCTCCAATATTTGACAAGTTTCGCCTAGAATCTACTATATCTATGAAAACAGAATTCGAAAGGAAATCAACAACTAAAGGATGATTAAGTTCATTTGAATAGTCTTCGATGTGATCTGGAAGATGGGAACGATGATTATAATTCTCCCATGGTTCTCCTTCCGTCATCATTGATTGGATGATTCCTTCATCAACAGAAAATATACATGAAAAAGGATTGGAAGAAGTACCAAATTATAATGAATGATCTACCCATACAATTGACGAAAATGGATTTGGGTTTGCCGCGAAAGCCAGAAAGATTGCTAGCTCGATAGGGCTTAGTGGCATGATTTCTGAATTACTATCAAGTTCAAAACTATTGGTAATCTTCCTTAAGTCAGATGAAGTGGAAGATATCATGTTGCAAGTCTCTACGTTTGCCACTTTCACAAATTTGATGGTGGTGGTAGTGAAAAAGTACCCACAAGGGTAGAGTCTTTAAAGGGACCTACACCAATGTTTTGGAGAGATAGCGGGGGTCCGTGTACCAACGGAATGCTTCCAGTAACCTGTGAAGTAGAGGAGAAGAAGGCGAGTTGGTCGATAACTATGATTCCACCTTTATGAGGAAATGCAATCATACGAAAGTATGTTGAAACCACAACATACATGGCATAAATCCATGGTCTTCCTAGCAAAATGTTGTAGTCAAGGGGTCTGTCAACTACCTCAACTTCAACAGTTACCGTTTTGCTTCCTATTTCGATCTACAAATTACTCAATATTCCACAAGGTGTATATGTACGACCATCAAAATCTTTTAATGTTGTTGGTGAACATGACAACGACGGTGAACCAATTTTTTTCCAGCAACTCATAGACATTATACAAGTAGATGCCCCCTCATCAATAGTAGTTCGATGAACAAGTTTATTGAGAGCATTTACTTGAATCAGAAATGCTAATTGTGTTGGTAATTGTGGTGTATAACCCGCATGGTTGAAAACCACAAGATTGGAATCAGTTGGATTGATTCCACTAATTGCCACCAACAGAACCTGCTTTTGGGAGGGACAATTTTGTAGCTACTCAAGCATAGACATAACAGAAGGTGACTGAGCCAAATCTTCTACTATGTTATAATTTTGTGCAGCTCGAGCTCAAGGGTTAAATGTCGATTTGTGTTCAACTCCCTTAGGCAGTTTTATTGTTATCTATGGTGCAATAGGTGGTGGAATAGGATCATTCGAAGTTGTAGTGAAATTTTTAGGTCGATCAGCCTGGTTATTCAACGATGATGGTTGATTTCCACAATCTTTATTCCGTGTTGATGCAAAAACATAATCTTTCGTCTCATTGGTGAGTAGCATAAGCACTTGGGAAGTGTAAGCTTGGTCTGTAGCAACCATATTTGTCTCTGGTTTTGGAAAAGGATTAGTCAATACCATAGATGTATTAGAAGTCTTCAAAAGCTTTGAGACTTTGGAGCGGTGTGGACAATCTCACGCAAAATTGTCATCATTATAGATCAAACATCGGTAATGAGGTTTCCTTGCCAAAGAAGAGGAATCATATGATTTCTCTTGAGGGGAGTTAATTTGTCTTTTCTTGTTTTTCCCCTTTTTCTTACCTCTTGGTTGCTTTTCATGTTGGCATTATGATGCATGTGTTGTACTTGATGGCAACCCTCTCATAAAAGATCATCTCACTTGTATACATTCAGATGAATCCACAGAAGAGATATCAAATATGACAGAATACATAGATGCAAGACAGTTCAAAGGAATCAAATGGCAAGTTCTTAGTAAGATTTGCCATCAAGTCCAAAGGGGGAGATTGTTGGCATTATGGCTAAAGTATTGTCCTTGATGGCAACCCATACAAGTGATAAACCACAGTACTTCAGGTCAGTAGCAGAGATTGATGATCAGCTCTCAAATATTGAAGAAAATAGGGGGTACAAAGGTACATCGTACAGAAGGTGCGTACACGCAGGCCTGTCTTACATAAAGTGCGTACATACCCGTAGTTATCTCGTTCATGAGGTGCGTACCCCCAGTTCACTCACTTCAAGGCAGAGAAGCGCGCTCACGTGGGGTTTCTTATGTTTGGCCTGTGGTATTTAGCCCGCCGTTCTTGATTCTATGGTTTTGGCCGATGGTATTGTTTTATATTATTATTATTATTGAGCACCATGTTTTTGGGCCCCTTGTATTAGCTATATATGGTATTGATCCATGATTTTAGGAAGAGCTTGCCTATATAAAGCAAAGGAGATCATTTGGCCATATCATGTGTGTGAAATGAGAAGATCCTAAGAGAAGCTAGATCTGAAATTCTTGTAATCGGTTTTGTGAGAGAGAGAGAGTTGAATCAATATCAAGGAGAAACATGAGAATTACGAGTCAGATCTACTAATGGGTTGATATCTCCTCGGCGCATGTTCAGATCTGTAGATCTGACAGTCTGGGTTATTCTTGAAGTCTTGAAATTATCTATACCCGCAGGTATGCAAGTATAGTGAAAGAAAAGTGCGGAGATACGCAGGTGCAAAAGCGCTGCAGGTGCGCAGATACGCAGGCCCAGAAGCACTGTAGATGCGGAGGGGCGCAGGCAGTTCATTGGACACAGAGCGCAGGTACGCAGGAATTCTGTGAGGCACAGTGTGTGGGTACGCAGGAACGTAGTTGGAAACAGTGCGTACTTCTACGCAGGTGTTATATGGATGAAGCTGCGTACTTCTCATAAAATCTATTTAGTTGCCCCTGTTTATTGTTGTGTTCTGGGTTTTGAAGTGATGTCTGGTTTCTGATATTAAGTTCTGATAACAACAGTGATTGATTAAATGCTTATACATTGATGGATGAATGGATCAGGTTCTTATTGACTCATTTTATGTGATCTAATGGACTAGATCTGATTGATGACTCACTTGTATATGTATTGATCTAGTGCTTGGGTAAGTTAGAAGGTTGTGAGCTTCAATGTTGTTGGGCCTAGTATGAAAATTGGATGAAATGTGGCCTTTCAGATTATGTGTATCTAGTCTAAAAATTGATGAAACGTGGTACCTGGAGGAGAGAAGATTGTAGGTCAGCACCTACGTACTAGTATCTAAGCCAGTACAAGAGCTAAAGGAAATATTTGGAGCATTGTAGAAGGTAGTAGCCTACGTACTAGGAAATGGATCGGCTAGTACAACAGCAAAGGGGGTTGTAGCTCCCGTACTGGTATAAGACTGCACCAGTACAAAATATTGTAAAAGGATTTTCTTATTAAGAAGAAGATTGAGATGACTTGCAGCAGGTGGTTTTCTCCCGCATTGGGTTTCCACCTTATATCATGGTGTTCATGTGTGTGCCTTATGTGTGATGATCTACTCTATGTTATTGCAGCTGTTAACTGATAATATGGTTGATAATGTTCTAATGCACTCATTGAAGATCAATCAACTTAATCATAAGAAGTTGTGGAAGTAGCATATATGAATCTGATTATGGAAATGAAAAAGTTTTATTAATGTGATAATACTGATTCACCTCCCCCCTCTCAGTATTATTTCCAACAATTGGTATCGGAGCAAGTCCTTTGGTAGAAGATTGATCGCTTGAAGGAAATCCGTGGAACAATGGGAAAGAAGCTTAAAAAGAAAGAAACTAAGAATAAGAAGACATCTCAGAAGAACTATGATAGTGGGAGAATCGATTGGGGATTAGGTATAAGAAGCTCTTCAGATTCAGAATCAGATTTAGAATCATTTCAGAATGAAGATGATCTATCAGGTATGAATTTGCTATCCTCTGATGTTCCAGCTATCTTTCCTTTTGGAAAAGATGAAAGTGATAGTGAGACTACTGAATTTGCTCTTATGGGTGAGCAAGAAAGATATCAAATTGAGGCAGAACTTGAAAGTCTTACAGACAAAATTAGAACTCAGCAAGATCTGTTGGACAAAAGGAACTGTGCTTTTGAAAGGGTAACTGCCGATCTAAAAGCTCATCAAGAGAGACGAAGCAAGGTAAGGAAGCTATTTAAGGACAAGTATCAAAAGTTGCAGGTTGAAGCAACATCTCTAAGAAATGAAGTCATTGAAAAGAACACAACAATCAAGGAGCTCAAAGATCGATCCAGTTATTATGAAAGTCTTGAAGCCATGATCCTCTCTCTAAAAGAAGATCTTGAAGAATCAAAGAAGCAGAATGAAGATCTACACCAAGCAATTGAAAAACAAGACAGCGAAGTCATCAGCTTAAAATCCTAGCTGGAAAGTGCCCTCAGAGTTCATCAAATGCAGCAGGATCTGAATGAAGAACAAGAAAAGGAGATTCTCAAACTAAGGGAACAAATGGAAGAAGGAAGGAAAGCTGAAGAAGATTTGAAAAAGAAATCTCTTGAAAAGGAAGAACAGCTTCAGGTTGAGGTAAATATCTTGAAAGGTAAATTAGAAGAAAAGGATAAGCTTTTAAGATTTCAAGATAGTTCTAAAGTCTTGGATGATATTCTTAGTAGTCAAAGGTCTCCTGCTATAAAGACTGGTCTTGGTTTCCATGAATCTGTTGAAGGTGAATCTAGTTCACAAGGTGAGGCAAGGAACTCTAAAGAGAAATCTAAAGTGATCAACGAAGAAATGAAAGATCAATCTCATCATCAACCAAGGAAAGATATTCCTCAAAGAAAATCCTTTACTCTTATGAATAATGTTGAATGTTATGTATGTCATAATCTTGGACATGTTGCAGTCAGATGTAGAAGAAGAAGGGTTCAAGACCATTATGCAGAAAGATCATCACATTCAAGGTACTTTAATGGATATTGCTTTGCTTGCAATATGTATGGTCACAAAGATGCTGATTGCTACAAAAGGAATATGAAACATGTAAGATGTTATGCATGTAACAAGCTTGGACATATAGCAAAGGAATGCAGGGACAAAGTACGGACATCACACCAAAAGGAGAAAACATCATCACGCTTGAAGATATGGAAGAAAAAGGAAGTTCAGTCAAAAAGTGGCGGCACAGCACAACATACAGACATACCAAAATCAGAGGGAGCTGAAAGTACAAAACTTCAGTTCCCTGAATCTCATATGCAAACTCCATAAAGGGAAGTCGCGTATATATGTGAGTTTGATACTGCACAATCGCGTATATGATTGTTTGAAGAAAGGCAGTAGGGAAAGTGAAGTTGGAAGTGAAGCTATGATCTCTCGAGCACAAGATCATGTATGAGAATCTGACTGTCAGTGGCACAGAGGAGGACTATCTAATTGGGTTCTAATCAGAGGTACGCAGGTGATACACAGTGAAAGTGTGAGGGTACGCAGCACAACAACAGTCCTAGTGCATAGGTACGTGGTGACATAGGAGGTCGAGCTACGTATGTACAATATAAGTACGCGGAGTAACAAAAGGGCACATACGGACGGACGCGGCAAGACAGAAGAAGAGGTGCGTAGCAAGATCGAAGGTACACGGCGCGATAGAACGATAACCTATGGAGGTACATAGAAGTACTCGGCGCGATAGAAGCAAAGGCTGCGTGAGGTACGTGGCGCAACTGATGGCTCAGGTGCGTGGGTACGCACTGTAGTAGAAAGCTGTCTGTGTGAGTACACAGAAACACAGAAGGTCAGGTGTGTGGATACGCAGAGGAGCGAAAGACGAAGTGCAGAGCCACGCAGGTCATATAATGAGAAACTCCGTATCTGTCTTAAGGCATTTATTGGCTGACTTTTCTTGTTGATAAGATCTAATAGATGGCACCAGTTTAGGGGGAGCATATGTTTTTAATGCATTTTTTGCATTATGGGTAATAGTCCTTGGTGATGATGCTTATATGGATAAATGACTCATCTTGCTATGGTTATGAGTTGTTCACATGGTTCTTGGATCAGATTTGTGGTTAATTCTCTAATGGTGATTGCATGGTAACTTTCATAAGGATAAGGAGAAGCACTTAGCTTGAATTCACATCTTCTTGATGATGAGTCACTCATATGCTGCTGTTGACATATGCATAAAGATCATGATGCATGATTCCTTTCATTCTTGGCACAAATGGATGAGGATTGTTGGCTGGATACAGGGATGATTATTCAAAGTTGCGTTGTGAGCTCTTATGATGATAGGATTGTTTCATACATATGATGATTAATGCAGATGGCTATGGTGTGAAATTCTGTTGATGCGGACATACCTTGATGATTCATGCACTAATGCAAGTTGTTGATCTAGTTGTTGTTGACAGATACTATGGAGCAGATCATACAGTGTTGTTGCTGATGTTTATCATGATCTTATTTAGGTGTTTGGTCTAAGGTCATATCAAGACTCATGATGTAATAGTGTGTCTCTATTTATTGTAGTCATTTGATGAGATCTCTTCAGGTCATGTAACGGCCTATGTTGGTTTCCCCACTATGCCTGGGATGAATGATGTTATTCTTTTATGTTATCATATGTAAACTTTTGGTATATCACCATTGTGATGGGAGATAGATGTATGCATGAGTCTTTGGTGATAGGAAGGTCATTTATGATGTATAGAGTCATGTTCTTCTTGTAGAACATCTTTTTGCAGACCTTGCTTACAGTCAGGGGGAGCTTAAGCATGAACAACACTATATAGCAGAACGGATATTTCAGCTTGTTCTCAGAAAGAGAATTATCAAATTGGTGCACCATGGCATATACAAAGGGGGAGCTCATTCAGAGACTTCAGCAGATCTGGTTTATAGTCAAGGGGAGCATGTTCTTAGGGGGAGCATAACCCTTTGCCCTTGATGTCAAAGGGGAAGAGTGATTTGGTGTTGTTGCCATCAAGTCCAAATGGGGAGATTGTTGGCATTATGATGCATGTGTTGTACTTGATGGCAACCCTCTCATAAAAGATCATCTCACTTGTATACATTCAGATGAATCCACAGAAGAGATATCAGATATGACAGAATACATAGATGCAGGATAGTTCAAAGGAATCAAATGGCAAGTTCTTAGTAAGCTTTGCCATCAAGTCCAAAGGGGGAGATTGTTGGCATTATGGCTAAAGTATTGTCCTTGATGGCAACCCATATAGGTGATAGACCACAGTACTTCAGGTCAGTAGCAGAGATTGATGATCAGCTCTCAAATATTGAAGAAAATAAGGAGTACGCAGGTACACCGTACAGAAGGTGCGTACACGCAGGCCTGTCTTACATAAAGTGCGTACATACCGGCAGTTATCCCGCTCATGAGGTGCGTACCCCCAGTTCACTCACTTCAAGGCAGAGAAGCGCGCTCATGTGGGGTTTCTTATGTTTGGCCCGTGGTATTTAGCCCGCCGTTCTTGATTCTATGGTTTTGGCCCGTGGTATTGTTTTATATTATTATTATTATTATTGAGCCCCATGTTTTTGGGCCCCTTGTATTGGTTATCTATGGTATTGATCCATGATTTTAGGAAGAGCTTGCCTATATAAAGAAAAGGAGATCATTTGGCCATATCATGTGTGTAAAATGAGAAGATCTTAAGAGAAGCTAGATCTGAAATTCTTGTAATCGATTTTGTGAGAGAGAGTTGAATCAATATCAAGGAGAAACATGAGAATTACAAGTCGGATCTATTAATGGGTTGATATCTCCTCGGCGCCTGTTCAGATCTGTAGATCTGACAGTCTGGGTTATTCTTGAAGTCTTGAAATTATCTATACTTGCAGGTACGCAAGTACAGTGAAAGAAAAGTGTGGAGATACGCAGGCGCAGAAGCGTTGCAGGTGTGCAGATACGCAGGCCCAGAAGTGCTGCAGATGCGGAGGGGTGCAGGCAGTTCATTGGATACAGAGCGGAGGTACGCAGGAAGTCTGTGAGGCACAATGCGTGGGTACGCTGGAACGCAGTTGGAAACAGTGCGTACTTCTACGCAGGTGTTATATGGGTGAAGCTGCGTACTTCTCATAAAATCTATTTAGCTGCCCCTGTTTATTGTTGTGTTCTGGGTTTTGAAGTGATGTCTGGTTTCTGATATTAAGTTCTGATAACAACAGTGATTGATTAAATGTTTATACATTGATGGATGAATGGATCAGGTTCTTATTGACTCATTTTATGTGATCTGATGGACTAGATCTGATTGATGACTCACTTGTATATGTATTGATCTAGTGCTTGGGTAATTGAGAACGTTGTGAGCTTCAATGTTGTTGGGCCCAGTATGAAAATTGGATGAAATGTGGCCTTTCAGATTATGTGTATCCAGTCTAAAAATTGATGAAACGTGGTACCTGGAGGAGAGAAGATTGTAGGTCAGCACCTACATACTAGTATCTAAGCTAGTACAAGAGCTAAAGGAAATCTTTGGAGCATTGTAGCAGGTAGTAGCCTGCGTACTAGTAAATGGATCGGCTAGTACAAGAGAAAAGGGGGTTGTAGCTCCCGTACTGGTATAAGACTGCACCAGTACAAAATATTGTAAAAGGATTTTCTTATTAAGAAGAAGATTGAGATGAGTTGCAGCAGGTGGTTTTCTCCCGCATTGGGTTTCCACCTTATATCATGGCGTTCATGTGTGTGCCTTATGTGTGATGATCTACTCTATGTTACTGCATCTGTTAACTGATAATATGGTTGATAATGTTCTAATGCACTCATTGAAGATCAATTAACTTAATCATAAGAAGTTGTGGAAGTAGCATATATGAATCTGATTATGGAAATGAAAAAGTTTAATTAATGTGATAATACTGATTCACCCCCCCCCCCCCTCTCAGTATTATTTCCAACATTTCATTCTTACCCTTGTCAGATGACATGGCATTTATTTTGGAAGTAAGAGTGTTATCAGGTGCATTTGCAGTTTGATTGCTAATGGAATGTGTTTGATGAGATGTTCTACCTATTGTTTGTGTGCTCGAAGAACCAGTCACACTGCTACTGGTATGAGAGTCCTTACTCGATGGTGGGTGAGGAATAGTGAAAGTTGGTTAGGGTGCATTCAAGATCTTTTCATAGAATGTGTCGGATTGTGTATAAATCAAATCCAAATATTGGGCACGAGAAATTACTTTCTCTTCTATGACAACTCCACCTTTCGCTACATCCTCAGTGATAGATGGAAGCAAGGATTTTATAAACCACTCAGCTAGAAGCTGATCAGGAACAAAAGTTTTAACCATGCGATGACGATGATGCCACTCACGAATATGATCATAGATATGACTAGCAGTATTCTGTTTAAAGTTGGTTAATAGTTCTGTTCCAGTCTCATATCATATGGGTAACTGGAAGTGGGTTAAAAATGTGGTAGGTAAGGTAGTGAAGTTATCAAAAGAATCTCATGGTAACTCGATGTACCATTTCATAGCAGGACCAATAAGCATTCTCTGGAAAAGAAGAAGTCTAATAGAACCATCATTCAAGAAGTTTCATGAACACCATAAATGAAAAATCATGAAATGGTTGGACGGGTCTTCTCCAGGATTTCCATTTAATTTCGAAATATTGGAAGGTAACTTATGAGGAATCACCAGCCACCAAGGTGAAAAAAGAATTGGGTCATTGGTGAGCCAATTTAGATCTGGTAACTCAAGCATTGCAATGAAAGGAAACTATCTATTAAGGTCAAGTTGAGCATATCCAGGGTAAGATGGAATAACCTGGGCAATGGGCCTTTTCATACTAGCACAAGGCATCTGCTGCTGGTAACCTTGATATGGGTAAGTTTGTTCAACAAATCCAGTGTAAGGTTGTCGTTGCTGTGCACCAGGGTAAATTTTATTTTGTCCAAACCCAGCATAGGTTTGTTGACCAGGGCCTGGATAAACTTGTTGCAGACTAAACCCAACTTGACCTTCTTGTCCAAGTCCATGTTGAGGTTTGTATTGTTGGAATTGTTGTTGTTGATATTGGGGCTGCCAAGGCTATTGTATCAACTGTTTTTGTTGTTGGTACAATGATTGTTGGTTTAAAAGTTCTTTTTTCCTACCAAGGTAAGGTTGACCAGGTTGTGAATACACTAAACCAGTGTAAGTCTATGTAATTCTAGTAAAAGGTAAAGTAGCCTGAAGTTGTTGGGCTCCAGACACAAGTGGTTACTGTAAAACCACTTGAGAAGGTTGGATCTGTATACTTGAAACTTGGGGGTCTAAGGTAGAAGGGTCGGCTTGCACAAGTCGTAATACGAAAATTTGGGCTTGTGATTGTGGCACAGTTGTAACAACAGGTGTTGTAGGTATGGATGACACAGCTTGCATAGATTATGATGGATACACAAGCCTAGGTTGAATGGGCTTGGTTGGCTCCCACTGACAGATAATCATTCCAAGCTAACCTAAAGACGACGGCATACCAACATATGCTGTCCCCACAGAATATGGAGGATAAGGAGAATATGCATATTGTTCTCCATATGGGGGTAGTCCAGTGTTAAGAGGATATAGAGGATGATAACCAAATGAACCAGCTTGATATGAACTTGATGGGTCCAGCTATTTGGTACCCGTGAATGAGGAACCAGATAAAATTCTAGTAGAGGACATTGGTGGAGACCAAGGGCTAGAAGCAACACCTAAGTGGGTTCCCGATAAAGATTGGTAACTCGATGGGATGGATGAAACACCATACAAATGTGACTCAGGTGTCGTATTAAATATTGGTATGGTCTGGGATGTTGGCTCTACCATAGTCAAATGTCCAAATAAGTTTACTAATGAATCAACAAATGTCTAAGAGTAATCAAGATCAAATGGAGCAGTAAAATGAGGAGTATAAGGATACATATGCAATCTAGTTCCAAAATGGAATAGAGTTCTAGGTGATTCTAATACAGGTTCCTCTTCTATTGAAATCAAACCAGGTGGATGAACTTCACCGCCTGGTCTGTAATAGATTTATGGTTGTTGCTGCGGTAAAGAGGAGTTCTCGATAGTTACGGATGTCTTAGGATGTACCAGTCGATCCTCTTCCAATAGGGTAACAACTTCTGATTGTTCCACCTCAAGGTCCGAATGCTCTGGTAAAAGAACAATTTTGAGTTGGACTTCATGAACAACTTCTAGCTCCGAGGTAACTTATGATTGAATAGTGATATGTTCAGGATCTAGTTCTAGTTGAATAGATTCAGGTTTAGAAGAAATTTCTTGTTGAACAACTTCAGATTGAGAATCAACTTGTTGTTGAACAACTTGGGTTACCATTTCACTAGATTTAGTTCTAGTTTCCTCGGGTAATTGTGGAGATTCCACTTCAGTAATAGATGTACTAGTAACCGTAGGAGTAACTGGGCTCAGAGTACATACCGGTATAGGTGTTTCTAGTAATTCAGATGAAGAACCAAATGCTTGTGAAGTACTGGATATAGTCAAACGAGACCGCTTTGACCTAATAGGTGTAGTTTCAGGCGGTAAAGCTGGTTTACTCACTTCTCTCTGCAAACAATGGGGTAAGGATTGATTTTCCTTCACGATTACTGATTGAATTTATTACAAAAAAGAAATAACAAAAAGGGGTAAGATAGGCAAAAGGTTTACCAAGCAACTACAGAATACCCCCTAGCAAACCAAGAAGTACAGGCAAGCAATCACCCTGAATGATGTGTTTGGTGTATCACAGTGTACAAGGCAGATGACTCAGTTACCTAAGGATGAATAACAACCTAGTTTTGTCCTCCCATATATACTTGAAAGTATATGGAGGCCCAATTCGTATTAGCATTGCCTAATGAAAAACTGCACAGTGAGAGCATTCCCTTATACTTTACGTACTGTAACACTACCCTATATACCCGAAGGTACAAGGAAGAGCTACGATATACTCACGTATGTGGAATGAGATATCACACTTGGGATGTATTGTAGATAGGTTAGCGACAACTGCTATGTTTTAAAATGTTGGAACACGTCTCTAGCCTAGAACCTATAAATGTTGTGTGTTAGGTGACAATGCTCCATTAAGTAAATTGATGTTAATTTTAAGTTGATCTTGCTTCAGAATTTGCCTTTCAGGATTCACCACATGATGTATTTTCAATTCCTAGAATGAAATTAATATGATAAGAATTCTTTCCATTCAGTTTAACAATGAAAATCTTAGCTAATATGGATAGAGAAATTAGATTTCTTTCAATCAAAGAGCAACGAGCACAATCTAATGCAATTTCCCTAAACTATTCCTATGACCACACACAAACTTTTTCAATGCACGATAAAAGTTTTTCTTTTCGAATCCCTTAATGTTTTGATGAACAAGAAGGAAACTAATCACATACAACCAATTAATCTTTTTATAAGACATAATACTTTACGACAGTTCAATTTCGAAGGAAAAAAGACTTTTACGACACTTTCTTTCTAATAAAGATTAATTGACTATAATTTAACTTTGACGATGAATCGATAATGACAAAGAAATCATTCAATAAACATTAATCAATCAAGTCAATGTAGGGCTAGCAAAGGAGATACAATGTTGATTTCATAGACATGACATTCATTGATCATTCCACAATCAATCAAATAGAAGAAATTTGGTGAAAAACCCTATCCAAAGGTGGAAAATTGACCCAAGGAGGGTCAACACAACCCTGAATGGGAGACGGTGCGCTTCAGAGCACTGCCCCTAAGCCAAGAGTCCTCTACAACACACTGTGTCCCTCACAAGCCTGCACTGGTGACAGTAAACCATTTCAAGAGGCAACTGAACATAGGTTTTTACCAAAATTCACTTCAAGAAGACTTAAATACAATCAATGAAAGGGAGTAGGTCTACTATAGTGTTCTAGGATTCGTTATGAAGAATTTGGTATCTAGGGATAAATATTAACTCCCTAGACAATAGCTATATCTAGAACAACGGTTTAAAGAACTTTAATCATTCTCTATAAACAATAGATAATACAAAGAGAATGAGAGCACCTACTTGTACTTTCACTTTCCTCTTGTCTCCTCTGTATCAATCCTGTCACTCTGATAGGTAGATGTTGGTGGTCACCCACCTATCCCACTTGGACCCCCACAACTATCTCTGTCAATTTTTCAGTTTCCTTATTTGTAGGAAAATTTACTATTTTTAGCATTTTCTAAGTCCCAAACATTCGGAGCCATTTTGAGGCCCTAAACGACGTTTTTTTGGGAAATCTTCCACCAATGGTTTTCTCTCTAATATCATCTTTTTTGTCATAGTCCTTAGTGAGATCTTTCCAACAGGTTATCATGCATGTCAAACTGAGATAATATGACCAAGTCGCGACCCCGGGAAGTTGGCTGTCCAGCTCACCCCAACAGGGCCCATAAAATCTTGCTGTTACATCTCCTCAAGTTAGGGTTTTGGTTGTTTAGGGTTTTCTCTTATTATTTAATAGTAAAAAGGTTAGAGATAAGCTACCATCACCCTAGCTTGCTTATTTCCATTTCTATTTGTAAGCATATTTCAATATTTTACATTAATGAAATGAAGTATTGTTACACAAAATATTGTCACCATGACTATTTGCAGTCAGTATGGGTCTATCATCAATCATAATTTCCTCCTAAGCAAGTCTCAAACCTCAGCTCTTCATGTCAAGCTTTGAAAATGAGAGAAGGACCTTAAAAATCATTAAAGCTTTGGTTCCACACTTTCTCTCACTGTTGCTTGCAGTCCTGCACCCCTTGTTCATGTTACTTGCGGACCTGCCCGCTCTGTCTCTAAAGGAGTTGGTGCAGACCCCTGTGAAAGTAAAAAAGGCGTAAGTTTATTCTTAAAAAATCACTTTGGGTTAATTCTAGATGATTCTAGAAGGAATCTTGACATGGCCGATTCGCTCCTAGGTGGTTCATGCATCCCAAAAGTGAAGGAGATAATCCCTTGATGAGAGGAGCTATCCCCTTGAAGGAAGGCTTTATTCATTTGAAGGTGGACCTAGTAACTTCCCTCCATTGCACTATAAATTAAGGCATTGGGCTGGTTGCTAGAGAGGTTAGAAGCTGAACATTTTTGAGGGTAAATGTTGGTGGAATTGGGACTTCCTAGTTAAGCTTGAGAGGAGAGATCACATACCTTTTGGCTTCATTGGGAAGAGAGTGAAACTTGTCAAAGTAGAGGAGACGTCTTGATGGACCCTGGGAAGAGCTTGTACAGCATCAAGGCACAGGTTGTAAAGTTCTTCTTTGATTTGAATTAATACAATTAGATTCATTTTTCTCAACAAATTGCCTTATGTGATTTGTTTCATGAATTCCTTGATCATCATGGTAAGTATGCTTTATTATATTGGCTTTTCAGGTGCTATTTAATTTGTGTGCTTGTTTGTGTTTGCAGATTCTCTACCAGGGAGCTCATTGGATCAACAGAGTGAGGCTTCCACAAACTTGCATTGGACCCAAGGTAGGCCTAAAACACTTGTTTGCCTTTGTTTATAAATTGCATATTTAGAGAAAGATAGAATCTGATTGGCTTGCTTGTCACTAGATATCATTAGATACTAGGGAGGTCAGTCTTGTCTGCAAGAATGACTCATTTCGTGTGACAAAATGGTGGCCATACTGGGGAATTGATTTTTTGATTTTCTTTACTTTGACTTGAGAAACTGTGTTTTTGTTTCTGTTTTTGGGTTGTTGAGTGTGGAATTGGGTAGATTTAGTAGATCTTGGATTATTTTTTGTTTTTCATACTTTTGGGAGAGGACCGCACCCTCTGATTGTAAAACAGTGCGGACCTCCCCGCACTTTTGATTTACACGTAGAGCGGTACCACACCTGTGTGGATTGCGGGCCTGCAGACCCTGTCAAAGTTTTGAAAAACTTAAGATTTTCTCTTTCAGTTAGCTTAGGATTTGTTAAGGTGTTTTTGCCCCTGCCCAGACCTGCATGTGACTTGTCAGGAACTTTTCTTAGGTTAATTCCATTGGCATTAGGGTTTTAGGTGAAATTCCTAGAAGTTTTGGTTACCGGGCTTGGTTTTTCATTTTGGTCTTGTAGTAGCTCAGAGCTTAGAAGCCTTAGAAGCCTCAGATCACCTTGGTTTTTATTGGCCTTCTTATGAGTCTCACCGTTTGCAAAATCTTCCTTTGTTGAGGAATCGATCTTGTGTTTTCTCTTTGCGAAACTTCGAAAAGACTTGTGTAAAAAGTTTTGGATTTCATTTTTAGAAAAGAAAACAAAAATTGGTTGTTTTTTGACTAATTTGTGATTCTGGACAAATTAGTCCTTAGTTTTCTTATAGCTAAGTAAAACATCCTTGAAAAGAAATCTTGTAAGCTTTTACTTCAAATAGTTCTTAGAATTTATACATCTCAAGATTAGATTTTTCCATAGTTTTAAGTGTTTTATAAAAAAAAATCTCTTTTGAAAAGTTTTTTTTTGTAGTGTTTGAGTGTTTGAAAGAAAAGGGAAATTTTCGTGAGCATAACTAGTTTTCTCATTTTTTAGTGTACTGGAAAAGACAAAAAGCTCTTCTTTTGATTTGTTTGTTAAGGAAAATATTTGTTTTTACAAGAATTTGCATTCTCAAACTCTTTCCTAGCTAGAAATTCATTGAAGGGAAAAGATTGCTTATCATCTTAAGTTCATTTTTTAGTGATTTCGAGTCGAGTCTTCACACCATAAGTTTCATCTCTACACCTCTTGACTTAAAGAAAAACCAATAAAAATAACGCTTAAAGTAAAATCTATCTAGTAATCTTTTTATTTCTAAGGCTCTATATCACCAACATAGCTTAGGCTAGTATCCTGGAGTAGGGAGTAATTAACTCTCCAAGATAGTAAAACAAAAAAGTAGTTGTATCTTGCAGTAGGAGGTAAAATCCAATTGTTACATCTATGCTCTGTAAAAGCTCCTCTTAAAGGAGAATCATGAGATCATATCTGAACCAATGTGGGAATCAATCCTTCCTCATTGGGAACAATAGAAGATATTCACGTATTAAAAACGGTAAACCTCGGATTAACCATTGTCGAGGAGCCTGGGGTCACTTGTTGGTAAACCTTGGATTATGTCAAGGAGCCTTCAAGGGGATTGAGCTCGTTACTCTGCCCTTGCGTGCGTATTGGATTGTAGACTCTTCCCCCAGGTATATTTGTTTCCGTTGGTAACCATAATGACCATATTCTATAGGATTCTTTCCTAAGGCGGTGGTGGAGGGAAGATCCCACTGTACCTAGAGCAGATGTCGGCTAGACTCACTTGGATTTTTTGGGGGGTTCTCTTCACTCGAGACGGTTTAGTGGTGAAACTTGTGCCAGTCTATTCATTAAGCAGGTTGTCGGGGTGACTGCTCCAACCGCCATTTCTGTATTGAACTTTGTGACGTTGGATTTCATCACCAACTAGTGTTTTCGGTACGGAAAGTTACTGTTTGTGTGTGGTTTGATCTCCTAGATTCGTTAGGCGTGTGTTCCAAAATTGTTTGGTTTTTTAGAGTCTTTAGGTGGTTTTAATTGAGATTTTTCTTTGTTTGCGTGTGAAGTAGTTAAAATATTTAATCGTGGCTGAATTACCGAGGAAGTCCCATAGACTTCGGGGCCAACCTCCTGAGTTTTCACTGAGCCAGCCTGAAGGGCTACGAACCCTTGTAACTGCTAGAGATAGTAGAGTTGGGTCACCTGAGGAAGGAGAGTATTCTTTAGTGGTACATCCTGATTATCAAGCTCTAGTAGCAGATTATAATCCACAATCTATTTTTGTTTCCGAAGTTACTGGTAGCTTTTCATCTACTAGTGATTTAGGTGAGGAACCTGATATGTTTGAGCCTGAGACTGAATTTGCTGCTATGCCAACATCGGGATTTTCCTCTCCAACTTCTAGTGGTCCTGGTTCACCCAGGGTAGAAAGAATAATTACCCAAAATCTGCCTGCTGGACTTATAGCTATTGAAGAACTTGCTACTCCGGAAGAAGAAGATATCCCTATCCCTGAAAATCAACCAGTTATAGAACTTAGGGAGCGTGAATCAATCTTTTACAGTCCACCTAGGAGCAACGCTTGGTATCTTTCATTGACCAATTTTTTGGAAATCCCGAGACTAAGTTTTTCACCACCTCACATTCCTTTTCACCCAACACCTAGGGGTTATTATCCTCCGTTAAATATGTCAAGACAGTCGTCCATGTTTTCTCAATCTCCAAAAACCTTTTTACACGGGAGTCCTTCTGTTCCGTCTGGGTATCAGACACTTACTAGTACTTTTTCGGGAGCATCTCCTCAACCTATTGAACAAGGGTTATTAACTGGAAATAATGGAACTAAGCCGTTGTGTGTAGAAGATATTATTATGATGTAAGGTACTATTCCTAATCCTCAACCTCAAGGTGGCTAGTTACCGCCTGGGGGGCAACCTCAAAGTCCTCAATTTCTGCTTGGGGGGCAACCTCAAGGACAGTACATACCTACGGGATAGTATGTTCCTCAAGGTCAACCCCAGTATCAATATGTACCTCAAGGTCAACCCCAGTATCAGTACATGCCTCAAGGTTATCAACCTCAAGGTCAGTACCCAACCCAAGGTTTCCAACCACCTTCCGGTCAATCATTTGTCCAAGGAGCTGGAAATGTACCTTTGAATTATCAAACCTACCCTCAACCAGATTATGGTCCTCAATTTTCTCAACTTGTTATGGGTCCGTACCCCAGAATGAACTTAGTGTTGGATCCATCTCAATCTCAACAGATCTTGCAATCGAATGTACAGTTTTCATCTCAAACTGGACAACCCTTGGTTTCTAGTTCACCCTAGCAACCTGTCCAATCTACTATTCAAACTCCTATACCTTCTGTAGCTTCTAAGTCTGGGCCTAGCACGCCTCGTACTCCACCTCAAATGACTGCTGCAACTGCTGCAACATCTGTTCAATCTACCCCACCTACTTCTGGAATATCGACAACTCTGATTTCTACTGTTCCTGTATCAACTCCTCAAACATATTTACCTCAGTCTGGATCCACAATTCAGACTTTGGTTAAAATGCCTGTAGGACAACCTGGTCCAAGTACGGTTATCACAAGTCAACCTCAATTTACTTATCAACCGTACCAGGGACAGTACCAATTCGGTCTTGTTGTGTGACAACCAGTCTATTAGTATCAACCATACCTTGGCTATACATATCAACAACCTCAACAACCCCAGTATGGTCTGGTTAATCCTGGTTTTTCGGGAGGATATAATATCCCAAATGCAATTCCAATTCCTAGTTATCCAGGATATCCTCCTCCTGGGGCTGGACTCATGACCCAGGGTTTCAGGGACCCTAATCGTCAGTTACTGTTCATTGCAACTTTGGACTTGCCTGACTTGTCGCGCCTTACGAATGATCCAATTAACTATCTTCCGTTTTGGCTGCCAATGCCGAATAAGTTGCCTAGTGATATTCCTAAGTTTGAAGGAAAATTAGGAGAGGACTCGTCAAACCATGTGATGACTTATCACCTCTGGTTTGCATCTAATTCCATTTCAGATGATGCAATCCGTTTAAGGCTTTTCCAGTGCACTCTAATTGGTCTTGCGGCCAAGTGGTACACTGAGTTACCGCGAGCCACTTTTTATAACTTTATTCAGTTAGATACTTCATTTTTAACTCATTTTTAGTTGCCAGTCAAATACAAAAATGGCACAGAATTATTAACTTCATTAAAGCAGTCAACGTTCGCTTACATTTCAGATCACATTCATGAATGGAGACGTTGATGGCGTTTAGTGAATTTTTTTGTTCTGGATCAGATCTTAGCTGAATGGTTTGTAAAATATTTATTCTTGAAGATCATTGAGGATGTAGCTAAGGTAGGAGTCGTTACTGACGAGCAAGTAATTGCTCAAGCTCAGTATCTTGACTTAGTTTATACGCAGTCAGGTACGTTACACGAGAAAATCCCTAATCTCCCTAAACAAAATCAAATTACTGCAGCTCCTTCAGGGTCTCATCCCACCGATGGAATGATTGGTATGGTTAATACCAAAAGTAAGAAGAAATCTTCCAAGAATTCTTCTCCTATCGTAACTTTACTAGATTCCCCGATAGGAGATTCTTCCACAGAAATTTCCCTGCGATATTGATGTTGTAGAGTCATCTACAGCCAAATCAAAATCTAGCGGTAAGAAGAAAAGGAAGAAGAAAAATAAAACAGATAAGAATTCGAAAGAGAAACTAGAAAAAGTAGAATCAACTGATGAGAAACGAAAAACTCGTTATCCTTGTCTCATTTGTGACGAAGAGCATTTTACAAGAGACTGCCCTCATCGAGCAAAGGTTGCGAAATTGTCAAAGGTTCCCAAGCACCTGTTGTTTTGAAGGATCCTTTTCCTAGTCAAGACAGTAAGATGATAGGTTCTTCCTCAAATGCCTCTGAGGAACCCATAATGATGATGTCCCATGTTAGGATTGCGACTCGATCGCATGATTATGGTAGTAAAAGTCCTATTGATGGTAAGCAAGCAGAATCTTCTCATTCGAACCCATCAACTTCAACTTCTGGTTCCGATCCACTACAAATCGAGAAACCTAACCCAGACTTAGTAATCAAACTGCCCGCCGAGGGTATACTTCGAAAGTCAGCTTTCAATCCACATGCGAGAGTGGCTCAGAACTATAACATTGTTGAATATTTGGCTATTTCACCTTCAGCAATGTCGGCTTTGGAAGTGCTGCAATCATGTCCAGCACATCGTAAATTGCTATTGTCGGCTATAGGAGCTGTTGACATTCAGGACTCGAACCTTATAATTTTTGATCTAGAAAATAGTACATCACGCTTACCTCATCAAATGGATTTCCAGATCCTAGTGTTAGTCAAAAACAGACCTTGTTATAAGACTGTGATTGATGAGGGAGCCTCAACATGTATTATGTCAATACAGTGTTGGAGATCACTTGGTTCTCCTACGCTAAATCAGTCCCTGATGATTCTAAAGGCCTTTGATGGCTGTGGGTTTCATCCTTTTGGCATTCTACAGGATTTACCTATAGGGGTTGAAGGAAAAACTGTTAATCTAGATGTGGAGGTGGTTGATGCCCCTCTAGATTACAACCTTCTCTTGGGTCGTAGTTGGTCTTACGCTATGACAACTATCGTTTCATCAGTATTTCGGCTTATAAAGTTCCCTCATAATGGAAATATCATAACTATAGACTAGCTGACTTACTTTTCATCTGACCCAGCCTCTTCGGAAAGTATTCAGCATGTCGGCAAAACAACTATCCCGTATAAGGATGTTGGAGTGGGACTAGTTAAAGATTCTAGTTTACTAGGAAGTTTTCCTTTTCCTCCTATCAACGCATCGTCTTCTACTACAACCATTCATATGATTTTGTCAGACACTATTCTATATGATGATCCTTGGATCGTACCTTTCGAATCTAAGATAGACTCTTTTGGTGATGTTATGCCTTTGAGTCCATATGAAATTGCGTATCAGGCCGTGCAGTCATTTTCTGACCCTTCTTCAACCAAAATTTACTTAATGAATGTGGTCCATGAGGAATCACTTTCAACATCAAACTCGGATTCAACAACATTTTCCAAACTTGTTCACACTGATGAGCAAATTCGTGAAATCCTATGTGTCGATGATTTACCATGGGAAGATCTTCATCATAGATCTTCATTTTTACCTAAGATTGATCACTTTGAAAATGATTTTTCATCTATTTTTACCACTGAATATGTCAAGGAACCTCAGAATCGAATGAAAAATCCTGATTCAGAGTTAAATTTGGGAAACATTTCTCGAACTATTCCTATCGATATTTCGGTTAAGCCTGGAATTGTTGAAAACATTCATATAGGTGCCTCTTGTATGGAAGATGAATTTCAAACATATAAGGCCCTATTTCAAGAATTTCACGATGTGTTTTCCTGGTCATATGAGGAAATGCTAGGAATTGACCCGGCAATTTTTGTTCATGAAATGAAAACTTACCCGGACGGTAAACCCGTCTGGCAATGTTTGCGTCAGATCCACCCGCGAAAAGCTGCTGCTATTAAAGCTGAAGTTGAAAAATTACTCAAAGCAGGTTTCATTTATCCGATTCTGCTAACGGGTTGGGTATCAAATATTGTTCCTGTTAACAAAAAGCAAGGGAAAATAAGAATATGTATTGATTATAGGGACATTAATCGAGCCTGTCCAAAAGACAATTACCCAACTCCGTATATCGATCAAATCATTGATGATTGTGCCGGCAATGAAATATTCTCCTTCATGGATGGTTTTTCCAGATACAATCAAATAAATATTCTATCTGCTGATCAACCAAAAACGACTTTCATTTGTCCATGGGGAACATTTTCTTATTGCAAATTACCTTTTGGGCTCAAGAACACCTGGGCAACTTTTCAAAGAGCCATGTCTTACACGTTTCATGACATCAAGCACATTGTGCAATCCTATCTCGATGATTTACCTGCTCATTCATTACATCGAGCTGATCATCTCATCCATTTACGAGCAATCTTTATGAGGTGTAGGCATTATTGAATTAGGTTGAATCCACACAAGTGTGTTTTCTGTATAGAAACGGGTCGGTTACTGGGGTTTGTTGTTTCAAAAGTCGGCATCCGCGTCGATCCCTTGAAGGTTGAAGCTATTGTCAAATTTCCTCCTCCTTCGAGTCTTCGCCAACTCCAAAGTTTGCAAGGGAAAGAAAACTTTTTACGTCGATTCATTCCTAACTACGCTGAGATCACAAAGGGTTTTACCCAGTTGTTGAAACAGAATACTCCATTCTTTTGGGATGAGATAGCTGATAAATCTTTTGATGCACTAAAACACGCGTTGACCCATGCTGCATCCTCCCAACTACAACCAGGACTACTTCTTGTATCTTGCCGCCTTGCATTCCACCATTGGAATGGTGTTAGTTAAGGAAGATGAATTCGGTACTGAACATGTGATATATTACCTTAGTCGAACTTTAAATCCAACTGAGCTAAAATACTCACATGTGGAGAAATTGGCATTGGCAGCTGCTCAAGCTATCCAACGTTTTTGTCATTACATTTTACTACGTAAAAGTACAGTAATTTCTGATTGCAAACCTATGATCTATATTTTGACCAAACAATTGCTAGGGGGCAAGTACTCCAAATGGATTGTGATCCTGCAGGAGTTTGACTTAGAATTTGAAAAGTCTAAATTGAAGAAATCTTTAGTTTTTGCGGAGTTAATGTGTGACTTCCTGCGTGCTGACACGGAAACTGTGGCGGAGGAGCCCATTGCGGACGAATCCTTGTTTCTAATAAGCACTTTAGATCCATGGTATGGGGATATCATAGTTTATCTCCAAAACCAATCCTTTTGGCCAGAAATTTCAAGATCAGAATGTCGAAAAATACGATTCCAGTCCCAACAGTTCAAAATTATTGGAGATACACTTTATCGTCATGGGGCGGACTCTGTTTTTCGACGTTTTTTGACTCATGAAGAAGCTGAAAGGGTTCTAAATGACTACCACTATGGAGCGTGTGGCGGTCATATGTCTGGGTTTGCCACAGCCCAAAGGATATTGTGCACTGGCTATTTCTGGCCATCTTTGTTTAAAGATTGTATTAACACGGTTTGAAAATGCCACAACTGCCAAATTTTTGATCGAAAGATGCGCGCTCCACCTGCTCCTCCCCACCCTATAATTGTCGTCGCTCCTTTTGCAAAATGGGGTATCGATTTTATTACATGTAACCCTCACTCGGCCGAGGGGCATGCGTATATCATCCTTGCGGTAGATTATTTTACCAAGTGGGCCGAGGCGATGCCTACGTTTGAGGCAGATGGCAAAACTACTGCGATTTTTGTGTTCAATCAAATAATTGCTAGGTTTCATGTTCCACAAGAGATATCACTGATCATGGGCATCATTTTCGAAACATTATGATGACTGAACTTACAGGCCAACTTGGCTTGCGTCACAATAGTTCAACTCCGTATTATCCACAGGCTAATGGTCTGGTTGAAGCCATCAACAAAGTTCTAGTCATCATGATCCGACGAATCATTGGGATTCATAGGTCGAATTGGCACAACATGCTATTTTCAACGCTTTGGGCATATCAAACCTCAGTAAAAACGTCAACTGGGTTCACTCCTTTCCAACTAGTTTATGGTCTGGAAGCTGTGTTACCCATTGAATGCGAAATCCCATCATTGCAAATGGCCATCGAATTACTTCTAGTCACTTCTGAAGAGGAAAAATGTTTGTTATACTTGGCTCAGCTAGATGAGAATTGACGTGATGCTGCATTAACAATCGAAACTCATGCCAAACATATTAAAGCTCAGTATGATCGAAATATTACCCCTCAAAATTTTTCGGAAGGAGACCTAGTCTTATTGTACGATCAAGCAAATGATAAATTAGGCGCTGGGAAATTCATACCCATGTGGCATGGTCCTTATGTTGTTAAGTGGAAGCTAGTGAAAAGGGCCTATGAATTGGTAGACTTTGATGGGGTCTCTTTAGGTAAACCCAGAAATGGTCTTTACCTGAAGAGGTATTATGATTAAATCTGGGTGTGGAGATTTTTTAGTTAGGTTAGTTTTCTTTCTAGCTGGTGTGCTTAGCTTAGAGAGTGTTTTTTGTCATTATTCCTGCTTATCTTGGTTTTACTCTTGATATTGTAGATGTCGATGCCTCTCCAAACATACATTGGTTTTGCTGATGATGCTTGTCGTAATACACGGAACATTTCTTCTGCAGCTTGGGTTATCTATTCGCCCTTTGACGAGTTGGTATCTATGCATGGGGTAAGCCTCGGTCAAACAACAAACAACATTGTAGAGTATAGTGCAGTGATTGAGTTATTATCTGAATCTATTTAGTTTGAGATTTGGAGTTTGATAGTGAGGTTAGATTCTGAACTCGTTGTATTACAGCTTAATAGAGTATATGCCATTAGAAATCCAGTGTTAATAAGATTATTTTTGAGAGTTCGTCTCTTGGAACATGAATTTGACTATATTGAATATCAACATATTCCAAGATATTTAAACACATTAGCAGATGCAATTTCTTCTTGAATGTTAAGTAGACATTTGCAATAATCATACAAGTAAATTTAAAAACATTCCATAACATGTTTTACAAGATAAGCCAGTAATAGTGATATAGTATAACATAGGAGTGTGTCAAATATACATCGTCTTCGATCATAGGTTGAAAAACACCTTATGATCAGAAAAAATGATAGTATAAAAAGCAAAAAATGTCATATGTGTCTACAACAGGAGATCATCCTATCACTAGTGATGATCTCGATAAGAAACCACTGTATGGGCCACCCTGCAAAGGAACCTCCTGAAAGGTCCTGGGACCCCAATCACGTAGCGCTGTAGCCTAAGAGGAATGTCATCTATGCTGGTCTCTAGAATGTCTGCTGTCAATCGCTCTAGATGACTCTCCAATTCGACCAAGGTCTCTGTTGATTCGTCCTGTGGGACTGGTGCTGCTGCAGTTGGTTGTTTCCTCTCATTGGGCTGGAGAGCGACTGGTCGTCGTGGACCTACATCTTCATTTGAAACTTTTTACTATCAATTTTGCGACGAGATAAAAATAAAAAAAAATAATAAATTACAAAATGTTGAAAATGATTTTACCTGAGTCATCCCATTGCTCTCGTCGTGGAAGAGCCATGTCTGGGTCACCATGGAAATCTACCCCAGTGTAAGGAAAGTCTTGAATAGCAAAAACTTGGTTCTCCAACCAATGGAAATACTCAGGAGTGAATCGAACGACTTTTGTCCCCTCCTCAGGATGATTGGCCATAACTGAAACCCATCGCATTAGTTTGGGCTCTCGAGGAAGTCCAGCTCCAACAGTGAGATGCTGTGGGACCAACAATGGAACCCTCTCCAGACCAAAACTCATGACTAAAGCACCATATCCAATGGTCTTCAGTTGTCCGTTCTTTGCTCTAGTTAGTTGGCCTTTTATATTAGCCAACACAACATCGCACCAGTTGAAGATGGTGCCTCGAAATCAGTCTAATGCCATCCGCATTTGGGATATAGTGGCTACATGTAGTGTTGCACTCCCGCAGAGCCTGGTAATAGTAAACACAATTACCTTGAGTTCAGGAAGGGAGGTGAACACTTGACTCTATTCGGGAAAACCAGTCAAAAAGTAAATATCTTCCGGCTCCATTTCAAGCTGGTGACCACTAATAAAGAAGCACTGGTCCTGTATGCTCCACCTATCTAACAGCCACTGCAAAAAGTCCACCTGGGCCCTCATGCCAGGTATGGCCCAGAATTTGTATAAGCCGCATGCCTTCAATGCATCAATCGAAGGTTGATGATTTATCGCGGCGAGATCTACATCCTCATGCTCCCGTTCTCACCAATCAAGCATGATGTATAACCTACATCCAATAAAAAGGAGAATTAGAATATCTAAAAGCAAAATTTTTGGGTGAATTTTGAGAAATTTAGGTCTAAAAACCCTTTTTGCGGGGACCGCACCCTCTCTATTAGAGACAGTGCGTGGGTCCACGCTTTGCCTTCACAGTAGGTGCGGACCCCTAACTTTTTTCTCTTTACGAAAAAGTCAGGGTCCGTAGGTTACCTGTGCTATGCCTGTGGACCCTCGCGCGTGGGTTTCTAACCTAAAAATCCCTTAAAAAATGAAATCAAAACCTAGAAACAACTTTGAAACAGATGAAATTAAGGAGTAGGATGATGCAGATTACTTGGAGGAGATGGCATTCAATTCCAACGGACAGATTTTCCGCAATCTTCAAGGGAAGTTTCTGGCCAAAAGCTCTATTTCTCACCCAGAACTCAAACGGTAAAAATGAATTTACAAAAGCCCTTTTTATAAGATTTTTGAATAAATGAGTTTTTAATTTGTTTATGTTTCACTTTAAAGAGGTAACTTTTGCAGCATTTTTATCTATTTTAAATAGGTATGAGTAATGTTTGAGTTTTTGTTTAGGATAATGGATTTTTCAGGCGAAATCGGTCATTTTCAACAAAAAAACATTAGAGTCACCTTTAAGCTCTTTTCTGACCGTAAAAACATGAAAAGATTACCGGATTTTTGTCGTTTCAAATTCGATATTGGTTATAAAATGATGTGTCATTGATCGTTTTTTTACTTTTTCAGATCAGAGGCACTAATTATGAAAAGTACTCCTTGGTCGTAATGATCAAGCGGTTCTCTCAAGTATTATTTTATACTTTTTTTGGGCTTGGGAGACACAAATTTACAAAAAGGGACAACCATGGAGTCTTCTTAAGTTTTTTCAGACTCTGTTAAATTGAAAAACGTCGAGTTTCTCCGATACTGGACTCGTTAAAATTTAACAGTAAAGGACTTGTTCAATTACAAACAGGGGTGCTCCTTCTTAGGGTTCGAATTTAAACTAAGTTGGACTCATCTTAAGGATGAGCTTATAATCAAGAAAATGTTATCCTCCTCAAGCTTGTCAAAAATAAAGAGGTACTTGCCAGAAATGGTGGGGGAAAAGAGAGAAAAATGATCCCGTTTGTCATACTTTGTAACCACTCTTGAACATGACACTTTTATTCACCTGGGTTGGGAAATCCTTTGCCTAATAGTTGATCAAACCATATTGAAAGTCTTCAGCCAGTTTCTGGGTATTAACATTGGGTCAATTGTCACCAAACCATCTGTTGTGTCGTTATGTCTTCAAGAGGTCAGTGAAAATAAACCATTCATCTGCGAAATATCTGTCATCCATCTTGACCATCCTCGAGTCAGTCCTTGCAACTAAATTTCTTCAAACTTGATCTATGATTTCGTGTTGTGGGCTTACCTACGACAGATCGTTTTCTATCGACTTCAGCTCATTATCCAGAAAGATGATCTAGAAATTGTCAGTACCTTGGGATCTGCATGCCTCAATGGCAGGTTATTCACCTTCAACGATTGGTTGCATCATTGACCTTCGATCAAAGGATTTCGTGACATGTTCGACATCAACACATCTATTCACATCTCATGGATTGTACTGAGTACTTTGAGAGCCATTGAAATCACTGGTGGTTTCTCTCACACTTGTTAACAGTTTACATCATTAACTTCTAATCAAGTGGTTTCTACCATGTTCGACTTCAACACATTCACTCGCATGGTTAGAATGGTACTATTTCGGGAAGTAGAAATCAAGACCCTGGATCTAGTTTCCACCATCCAGGCTGTGAAGAATTTTTTATTAATTATATAGTGGACTATTCATAAACAGATGGCTGCACCCATACTGTGTCTACACGTGTCTATACTTGTGATGTATCACAAGATCATTCCTATATCAGAGCAGTAGTTAGTTTCCTAGTCAGCTTTAATCTGAGTATGGGAATGCCTACCTCAGCGATGATATGACCTCATATATATATTTTGCATTGAATTTTTTTACAGGTTCCAACCGGGCTCTCCACAAGATGATCCTCGAAATGATAAAGTACTTCACTCTTCCTAGATGATAAATGAAATCCTCATCAACTACAGACTTTGCACTTTAGGGGGAAATCTGTTACACAAAATATTGTCACCATGACTATTTGCAATCAGTATGGGTCTATCATCATTCATACTGTCCTCCTAAGTAAGTCTCAAACCTCAGCTCTTCATGTCAAGCTTTGAAAATGAGAGAAAGACCTTAAAAATAATTAAATCTCTGGTTCCACACTTTCTCTCACTGTTGACTGCGGTCCCGCACCCTTTGTTCGTGTTACCTGCGTACCTGCCCGCTCTGTCTCTAAAGGAGTGGGTGCGGACCCCTATGAAAGTCAAAAAGGTGTAAGTTTATTCTTAAAAATTCACTATGGGTTAATTCTAGATGATTTTAGAAGGAATCTTGATGTGGATGGTTCGCTCCTGGGTGGTTCATGCATCCCAAAAGTGAAGGAGCTAATCCCTTGATGAGAGGAGCTATTCTTTGAAGGAGGGCTTTATCCCTTTGAAGGTGGACCTAGTAACTTCCCTCCATTGCACTATAAATTAAGGCATTCGGCTGGTTGCTATTGAGGTTAGAAGCTGAACATTTTTTAGGGTAAATGCTGGTGGAATTGGGACTTCCTAGTTAAGCTTGAGAGGAGAGATCACATACTTTTGGCTTCATTGGGAAGAGAGAGAAACTTGTCAAAGTAGAGGAGACTTCTTGATGGACTTTGGAAAGAGCTTGTACAGCATCAAGGCACAAGTTGTAGAGTTCTTCTTTGATTTGAATTAATAAAATCAGATTCATTTTTCTCAAGAAATTCTCTTACTTGATTTGTTTCATGAATTCCTTGATCATCATGATAAGTATGCTTTATTATATTGGCTTTTCAGGTGCTATTTAATTTGTGTGCTTGTTTTTGTTTGTAGATTCTCTACAAGGGAGCTCATTGGATCAATGGAGCGAGGCTTCCACAAACTTGCATTGGACCCAAGGTAGGCCTACGACACTTGTTTTCCTTTGTTTATAAATTGCATATCTAGAGAAAGATAGAATTTGATTGGCTTGCTTGTTGCTAGATATCATTAGATACTAGGGAGGTCAGTCTTTTCCGCAAGAACGACTCATTCCGTGTGACAAATATTATTTTTGTTGCATCTATGTGTTTATGGTTATCTCTGTAATTTGTTTCAATCTTGTTTAAATATGGATCAGTCTTATCAAACCAGTCTACTTTTTCTCTGTTTTTCTTTGCATGTCCCCAACGAGGTCGAGATACAAACAGTTAGGGCTTGAATTGGTCGAACCTTTTTTTGGGTGTAGGAATTACACTTAAGGAAACTCCTCAACACTTAATTTGTCAACCTAGGGGATCCGTAAACTTAAAGACGAATCACAGGCAATACTAGAGATGGTATGAATCTTTCTAATATAAATCCCTACTTTCTTTAAAGGAAATATTGCAGAATCGAATTAAAAAGAGAAAAAAGCAACTTGAACCATCAAAATAATCTAAGACTAGAACAAGGAAGAATGCATTTGCAAGAGGGAATTAAAAATAAAGGGGCAATCACTCTAGCTAATTTATTGTTTAACTACTGAGTGTGTATTTTTCTTTAGCATAAACACTTAGCAGTCTCATCAGATGGGCCCTTAAACCTGCTCCTTTAGAGATTTCCTTCTTGCACTAATCTGTAATGTACTATCGTAGTTTGCTTGCACTAGTCTAGGAACACAAATTTATGCAGAAGGTATAAATGGTGTCTTTACTAAAGGCTTTTTACTTAATGCAAGGGCTTCAACTTTTCTAGGTTCAAAGCACTCAGATCCCGTGGAAAGAAACTAGTTCTTGCACCAGATCAGAGCTTATTGCAGTTAGCACTTAATTCGTAAAATGTGCCTAGTTATTGCAAGTGCTATTATACTATTAAATCAAATTGCACATATAGAAATGAATGTTTTTGATCTTGACAGAGTACAAGAATAAAGAAACAATAGATATACATTTATCCTGTCATAAGCATTTAATGAAAGAAAGAAGATTGCAGAAAGTAGACTAAGAAGGCTTGTTGCATCACACCAACGTGCACTGGTGTAGGTTCATTTCTCCTGCTTGGACTAGGCAAGGAAAACCAACCAAACAGAACTGCCGGAAAGGAAATTTCACACCAATGTGCATTGGTGTAGGTTTATTTCTCCTGCTTGGACCAAGCAGGGAAATCAATCTGAAATCAAGTGTAGGAAAGGAAATTTAACTACTTCACACAATGAATCGACTTTCACTCAAATAGGAATGCGTGTGCTTGAAATTAAATCACACTTGACAATAGAAACACAAATTACAGGAAACAGGAAATGGGGTAAACGTGCTAGGTTGGCTGGGCCCTAGCCAACCAGCGTGTTTCCCCTTTAACTAAAAACACTACTCAGTACTTTAATCAATTCATCAGCTCAAATACAGAAATGTGATTTATAAAACATGAGGTGGAGCTCCCTTCTATTAATTCACTAAGGCAAGTACATGTGTTAATACATCGTCCAGCCCAGATTCGAGCAATAAAAAAATACAACAACCTGTTACTACCTCTCTGTCTGTGTCTCTGTTCTATAAAAAAAAATCCCTTAGTCCTATTTACATTCTACATTATATAGATCTTTGGCCAAGGTCCAAAATAGATCATTCAACCGATTACATAACCAACCATAGAATTTATCTTCTCCGCCTTTAACCTTAGAGAGTTACTAGAACTGGCCGTAGCCAATCTCTAGCTTTTGTTCTTCACAGTTTTAATCTTGCTAGCCTTTGGATCAATCTTGCAGTCGTGGTTGAAGCTGCTCAAAACGGGGTGATTCAATCTTAGCTACCTTTGGATCAATCTTGTTGTCGTGGTGGAAGTTGCTCAAAATGAGGCGATTCGATCTTGGCTGCCTTTGGATCGATCTTGTTTTCGTGGTTAAAGCTGCTCAAAATGAGGTGTTGATCAAGGAGGTTTGGATCTACTGCAAGGATTTGTTGTGCTGGCAATGGTGCAAGATCCGATCCCACACTAAGATGAGTGGTCACAGTAAGTACTATAACTACCAAATAAACATTGGACATATCGATAAGTTACAAAGAGTGATTAAAAGTAAGAAATCATGTAATAAATGATTAATTAATGCTAAGTTAAGTTAAAAATATGAAAAATAAAGTTTATAAAAAATATGTCACCATCCTTGGATTGGTGCAAGATGAGGGTGTATAAGAGAGGTAAAACAATGGTAAATGGTTATGATTTAGGAATGGAAAATGGAAAAAAGAGAGCAAAATTAGGGGGCTAACATCCTCCCATCCCTAGATTATTGTGTGTCCTCAAACAACTCTTTACCTTTGCAAAAAAACCTTCAAAACTTTGAGCATTCCAACTCAATCCTGCTCTAACATACTGACATCAACCTGCAATGTTTCAGACTTCTTCTTTCTGATGTTCTTTAGTTTCTTTGTCACCTTTTTAAGCCGCTTGAAACATTGCGCAGCTCGATAATTCCAAACTTTAACTTCTCTTTTCTTTTTCTGGAACTCTACAGTCAATTCTCCTTTACTCTCTTCTTTATCCTCCTGTGCTTTAGCTATGAGCTATTATAAGTTCTACACTTGAAGCTCTAGTTCAACTACCTGAGCAGTAAGAGTTACCAATTCTTTTTCTTTTTCTATCTCGACAGGGGATATGTCCTCCTCAGGTACCTCAATATCCCTCATGGTTACATCAAGAAATTCTTCTTCCTCTGGTTCTTATTCTTCTGCTTCTTCTTCTTCTGCTTCTTCTTCTTTTGCTTCTTCTTCTTCTTGTACTGGTTCTTCTTCTTGTGGTTCTTCTTCTTGCAATTCTTCTTCTTGTGGTTCTTCTTCTTGCAGTTCTTCTTCTTGCACTGGTTCTTCTTCTTATACTGGTGCAAGAGGGGATTCAATGTCCTGTGGGGACTATGGTTCTTTTCCTACATCAGATTCTTTATTATTTTTCTGGGGCCTTTTAATGAAATCTACCAACAAAGTGTCATCTTCAACCTCTGCAAATTTTGCTGCATCCACAAGGACTGATAGGTTGTCTTCTTGGGCAGTTTGTGCCTGTATTGGTGGCATAGAAGGAGTCTCTTCAACAGGTGCACTAGATGTCTTCTTATTTGGAGATGGGGTCCTTCCTTCTTTTGATTTTTCAGATCATTTCCTTTTTGCACTCGTGCAAGAAGGACTCCCCTTTACATTCTTATTCGGTCCCTTACTTGTGCTGGTAGGGTCCTCTGTCTACTTTCCAGTAGTTGTCTTTTTATGTAGCTGTTTTAACAGTGCCTCCCAAGTCATGCCTTTGAATTATAGTTGTTTCAGGACTAGAATTTTTATCAAGCTGTGGTGATATAGCTTCTTGTCGGCCTAGTCTACCCATCCATCCCGCACACCTTTGGCCATTTTTTCCAAGCTCTTAATAAAAAATAGGGGAAATTCATCCTCCACCGAATGTTTCAGGTGGCTTCAAAATGCTGCAACATCCTAAAATGATATACAAAAGTGCGAGAGTACCTTCCCTCACAGGTTACAAATTTCTGTAGGATGAAAAGGAGGTCCTGCCAATGTCCCAGCAGGGCACCGCGTAGAACTCCCTCCTTCCAATGTACCTTCATCTTCTTGTCGACGAAAAAATGTTTCCATAACTTGCTTTCTAGTTTTTGATTTTTAAACCACTACTCACCAATATTTTCCAAGCCTATCGTTGCTACTACAAACTCTTCTCTAACTTCAAATTTTAGAGGCCCAATTTTCACTTCGCCGTTTTTTAAACTTTTGGAAAACTGTAAGGCCACTTCTCTATCATGCTCATCAACCTTTTGCAAGAACTGAAGAAAGCCTGAGTCTCACAATAGTGCAAGACTATTGCGATACTCGGCAGTCTATTCTACCCTATTGAGAGACTAGGGTTCGCTTCGAACAGGCAGCATCCCTGCTTAATGGCTATGAACAGTCAAGAATTTTACATGCAACACCAGAAAATTGGTTCTTATAGATAGGGATCCAACTGTCCACCATCCTTTCCATATTATCACCCATTCATTCCACTGAAATAGCCGTGGATGCACAGAATCTTTGAGATCAGGCCAGATTGGTACTTGCGGCGATGTTTTAACGGATAGGTGAGGTAATAATTATGAGTGAAGGACATATAGGATTATGGTGGAAAGGGGCAATTATGTCCAAGAAATGGTTAAACACTTCTGCATTCCTTCATAATTCAAAAAATAACTTAGCATTCATTAAAAAATGATCATGATTCTTAACTTAAAAACACCTTCTACTTTAAATAATTTTCTCCTAGTTAATATGATAGCACAAGTACTAATCGACTAAGTGAAAGGACTCCTTATAAATTTCCATGATGACCACTTTCCTATGACGTATATTATGAAAAGAACAAATTGTACTATGTTTCTGATAGGGTGCATGCTTGCACCGGTCTGCTTGCACCACTTAAACTATGTTATTTTGCTGGTACCATTCTGCTTGCATTATTATATAGGACAACATGCTTGCACTAGTTCAAGCTTAATATCTAAAAAAGAACAGGTAATTTAAATAAAATATAGGTTGGACTTCCAACATGGCTTCCTTAGATTATATTGGAAATTTGCTTCGCCCTTTCTTGATTCTTCAAAGCATATCCTTTTGCTCTTTGTGCGTGAGATCCTGCAATGAATTCATGAGGGAACAAACAAGTGGGAAAAGGGAAATTTCAGAATGGGAAGGGATTTTGTTACTTGGATTCCAGGAATAGTACCACAAGACAGGATAAACAGAAGTGGGATGGGGAAAAAAATTCAAGGGAAAAGTGGGGTTTTTACAAAACGGATTGGGTAAATTCAAAAGAATATGGGAAGGTTAATCATTCTGGGATTGAAGAAGAAAACTGAGGGAATATTATGAAAGTGGAATATGAAGAAAGGCAGAAAATTTTCTGGAAGGTCTGCCTGCACTGGTGCAAGAAAAAAATAACTGCAGCAAAAATTAAGCATTACTTGAATAAAAATATCCATGCTAATTACCCCAATTGTATAAAGGTTGGTTCTACTGAACCTTCTTTCACTTGGTGGTTGCTAGCATATCTAAAGATCAAGCAACATTTTCTTTTTATTAGAAATTTTTGATCTTCCTACCAGCAAGCTGGTTTTCAGGTTGATCCCTCTATAATCATGCCAGCGAACTAATTTTCATAATTACAGGAAAATGTTTTTTCCTTTACTTTTTTTTTATTATTTTTTTTATTTTTATTTTTAAGAAGAAGAAGAATTCATGTTTTCAAAAGGTTGGTATTACCATTCACCACTACCATCCCAAATTGTTGTTGGACTTGCTATGTAAAATCTTTCCTGGTTAATGGTTGAAAATACTTCTTTAATCTTTGTCCATTTACCAAGAATACTGAATTTTGTCCATCAATAGTTTTAACTTCTACTGCTCCATTCTTGAATACTCGGATCACTTCATAAGGTCCCATCCAACCTGTATGGAATTTCCCTTTAAATATTTTAAATCTAGAATCATAAAGGAGCACCCAATCACCTAGTTGGAATTTCTTTTTCTGAATAGACTTGTCATGTCACCTTTTGTGTTGCTGCTGAATTAGTATGTTCTGTTGAACAACATCCCTATGAAATTCATCTAACTCATTTAATTGGAGAAGACATTGTTGTTGTGCCTCAGAGAGATCTAGTCCTAACTGAACTACAGTTCTGAAAGTTTTAATCTGGAATTCAATTGGTAACAGAACCTATCTTCCATATACCAGCTCATATGGTGTATGTCCCATTCTATTTCTCCAAGTGGTTTTGTATGCCCACAAAGCTTCTGGTAATCTTTCAGCCCAGTCTTTCTGATGCATATTTACTGTCTTTGTAAGAATGGTCTCGATCACTTCGTTTGTGGATTCCACCTAGCCATTTGCTTGCAGGCGATACGGCATGGATTTCCTGTGTCGGATCTTATATTGCTCCATCAAACCCTGTAGTAGATTAGAAATAAACTGTGGACCATTGTCAAAAACAATTTCTCTAGGCACACCAAATCTAGTAAAGATTTCAGTAAAAAGAAAATCAACAGCAACTTTTTCTATAGAAAAAGAAATAGCTTTAGCTTCTACCCATTTTCTAACAAATTTTGTACAAACCAAAATATGCTTTTTACTTAATAACGTTGGATTTATTGGCCCCATAAAATAAATAGCCCATTTTTCAAACGGCTCGATCATAACTTAGGGGCATAAATACATTTCATTGGTTTGATTAGGCTAGCCCATACGATGATAGCTTTCACATCGCCTGACATACTATTTGGCATCCTTAAACAAGGAAGGCCAAAAGTAACCAGCACACAATAATTTATATGCATTCCACTTATTAGCGAAGTGGCGTCCACAAGGTTCATCATGAGCAGATTTCAATATGTCAAACACTTCCTCCTCTTTGTTTAGATTCTCTTCCGGATTCATCGCATAAGGATTCTTTTCCATCTTGCTGGTTCGAAACGTCGATGGAAAATAATCCTTATGCGATGAATCCAGAAGAAAATGACATCCTGAAGATGAACCATCATTGCTGGTTCGAAACGTCGATGGAAAAGAATCCTTATGCAATGAATCCGGAAGAGAATCTAAACAATGGTGAAACTCGTAGAAACCTCAAAGACAAGACTTCCTCCTCTCTTACACACCTATAGATAATCAGATCTGGACTAGTGTAAAAGAGATCTCCTTAAATCCAGGAGTATGCAACACTTTTCTGAATAATACTCCGCTTTTCATGAGTGGACAAGTGGGGTGGTGTTTTCCCAGTAACCAAGTAATTAGAAATGTCAACAAACCATGGAGAATCTGTTGACATAGAAAAAAGATGTTCATCCGGAAAATCATCATTAACAGGAGTTGCTTCACCAGGGTTATCTAATATAGAGAGAAAATTTGCTACAACATTAGATTTTCCTAGCCTATCAACAATAGCAATATTAAATTCCTGCAACAATAGTAACCACCTAGTCACTCTATGGCTAGTCAATGCCTTGTTCATCAAATATTTAATCGTGGAATGATCACTATGTACAAATACTTCATATCCTATAATATAGTACCTGAACTTATTAATTGCAAAAATTACAGCTAAAAACTCTTTCTTTGTAACTGTATAATTTAATTCAAGGGAAGACAAATTCTTACTAATATAATAAATAGCATAGGATTGTTTATTTTCCTCTTTTCCTAAAGCTGCACCAATAGCCAAATCTGAAGCATTAGAGGAAATGTGAAAGGGCAAGGACCAATTAGGACCTCTCAAAACTGGTGCATGTACTAACTTTTCCTTCAATGTTTCAAAAGACTGTTGGCAAGCTGTGGTCCAAGAAAATTCACTATCCTTAGATAGAAGTCGGAAAAGAGGGGCGGCTATCTTAGAAATTTTTTCAATGAATCTCCTATAATAAACAACATGTACTAAAAAACCTCTTACTTCCCTTTGATTTTTAGGTACAGGAAGATGCAAAATGATTTCAATCTTTGTTGAATCAACCTGGATACCTTTACCAGAAAACAAATGGCCAAGTACCACTCCAGCTTTGCACATTAATCTACATTTCTTGTCATTCAAGGAAAGGTGGGCTTCCTAACAACGAAGAAGTACTTTCTCCAAAATTTTAAGAGATTCCTGAAAAGAATCACCAAACAGAGAAAAGTCATCCATTTAAATTTCTACAAATTTGAGATCAGAAAAAATGGCCAGGATTTCCCTTTGAAAGGTAGCCGGGGCATTACATAAACCAAAGGGAAGCACTCTATAATTAAATGTACCTGATGGACATGTAAAAGTAGTTTTATCGTGATCTTCAGGTGCAATCTGTATCTGGTTATAACGACTGAAACCATCCAAAAAGGAAAAATATTTCTTCCTTGCAAGGGTATCAAGCACCTGGTTAATGAAAGGGAGAGGGAAATAATCTTTGACAGTGGCTTTGTTTAATTCTCGATAATCAATACAAATACGCCATCTTCCATCTTTCTTAGGTGCTAGCACTAATGGAGAGACCCACTGACTGTCGTAAATAGGATAGATAACACTAACATCCAAGAGTTTCTGTACTTCTTCCTTCATAATATGTTAAATTATGGTATGTTCTATGCTTAGAGAAGTTTATTTATCTTTCTTATTACTATCAACAGATTAGAAATCACATGTACATAAGTAAAGTACAGATAGAACATTAAATGATCAACATAAAACAAGCCAAGACAAGAGACACAAGAGGTGGCAGCTAGCCAAGGACAAACCCCAATATGGGGAAATCCTTTGATCAAATCTTCTTTTATCTTCAATAATTCAGCAGAGAGAAATAGTACAAATGTCTGATTTATATCAGTATTAGCAAACACTAGATTAGTGGCATTATCATCACGAGCATCACCGAAATCACCAGCATCACGAACATCATCGGCATCATCGGCATCATCGGCATCACTGGCATCACTGGCATCAGCATCATCAGCATCACTAGAATCAGCATCATCGGCATCACCGGCATCAGCATCATCGGTATCATCGGCATCACCGACATCAGCATCATCGACATCACTGACATCATCATCGGCATCAATGGCATCAGCATCATCGGCATCAATGGCATCAGCATCATCGGCATCACTAGCATCAGCATCATTGGCATCACCGACATCAGCATCATCGACATTAACGACATCAGCATCATCCGAATCACTAGCATCAGCATCATCAACATCACTGGCATCATTGGCATCATCGACATCAGCATCATTGGCATCACCAGCATCACAGGCATCACCCAGATTTCCAAGGAGAGTCAGCTTCACTTACTACGCAGTTCTGAGAGAGATTTTGATGGTCAATGCTAGTCAAACTTCTGATCTATAGTTGCAGTCGTAAATCCTGGGTCCTTCCTTCCACACGTGTGAGAGAAGAGTCCCTTTCTATGCAATAGGAGATGAGCCTCTGTTCTGCACAGGAGAGAGAGAGAGATGTGTGTGTCCAAATGAGGAAAATACCTCCTGTATTTATATACAAATGTTGATGATGAATAGATGCGTCTGTTGGGCTTCTGAGCCTACATGAGTTTCTGGTCGGCTTGATAATTATTCCATAATCAACATAAATTCATATCTCCATAAATACTAATCGGAATCGAATGACGTTTAGACCAATCCTACACCTCTCGACGAGAGAAATATAGGAAAAATATTATCAGCCATGAATAAGGTGACACACATGGAGTTTGGCCCTAGTTACCAATTTTAACACTCCCTCTAACCTAGGGAGAACTCCATATGTAGTTCGTCTGACCATCGCTACTATTCATCCATCAAATGCACTATCTTGAACATCTTCACCCCTGCTTGCTATGCTCTGCTCTGCCTTGCTATGCTCTACTTTGCCTTGCTATGCTCTGCCTTGCCTTGCTATGCTCTACTCTGCCTTGTTCTGCTCTGCTCTGCTTTGTTTGAATTATGAATAAGAAGAAATGATCAAGGATGTATCATACTGACTCGAAGTCAGTCTCAGAGTGTGTACCACTGGCCCCAGACTATTCCTCAATCGACCCAAAGTTAGTGTCATAGTGGGTACAACTCCTACCACTGGTCCCATACCAGTATCATCCTCCACTGACTCAAAGTCAGTCTTAGAGTGCGTACAACTGGTCCTACACCAGTCCTCAACCGACCCGAAGTTAGCGTCATATTGGGTACAACTCCTACCACTGGTCCCAGACCAGTATCATCCTCCACTAACTCAAAGTCAGTCTCAGAGTGTGTACCACTGGTCCTAAACCAGTCCTCAACTGACCCGAAGTTAGTGTAATAGTGGGTACAACTACTACCATTGGTCCTAGACCAGTATCATTGATCCCAGGTCAATGAAGGTCATCCTAGCATAGGGAGTATGATAGATACAATGATGCATCCATCAATACTACTAAGGTCCCTATCCTCATTTCCCTACTCATTGATTAGATGAGAGGAACTTCCCATGAGTCCCAGACTACATGGGTAGGATGCCTTAACAGGAGAACTAATCAATCCTGTCTACAGGAGAGTGAATCATCCTGTCCCACAAGAGAGCAAATCATCTTGTCCACAGGAGAGCGAATCATCCTGTCCATAGGAGAGTGAATCATCCTATCCCACAAGAGAGAGAATCATCTTGTCCACAGGACATCGAATCATCCTGTCCATAGGAAACGAATCATCTTGTCCAATGGATGCCATGGAGAACTAATCATCCCGGCCCAAAGGAAAGTGAATCATCGTGTTCCACAATCGCCATGGAGAACACATCATCGAGGCCTCACAGGAGAACTAATCATTATATTACACAATTGTCATGGAGAACACATCATCCAGACCTCACAGGAGAACTAATCATCCTGCTACATAATCGTCATGGAGAACACATCATCTAGACCTCACAAGAGAACTAATCATCCTGCTACATAGTCATCATGGGGTGTCCCAAGGAAATTTTTGATTCTTTTACCATGTACATGTACACCACGAGGGGATAGTGAGTCACCCTGTGGTCATATGTCGCTCCAAGAAGTACCCCGGCCCCACCCGAAGCTCCAAGAGCTCCATACATCATACAAGACCCTCATTAGAGGGTTTCTGAACGACACCAAGTCATTCTCAGAAAGTAAAAAATTTGACCTTTCCTAGGGGCTTTGTCAGAATGTCGGTGACTTTTTTGTCTCTACCGATATGTTGGAGCCTTATAGCTCCCCGCTGCACCATATCTTGAATATAGTGGTACCTGATATTGATATGCTTGGAGTGATCATGAAATACAGGATTCTCTAATAAACGAATCCCGCGCTGGTTATCACATAATATCACAGTGGTATCTAGTGTAAATCCAAACAGCTCACCGAAGAGGTTTCGTAACTAGACTGCCTCACAGGTGGCCATGCTAGCAGCAATATAATCTACCTCAGCGGTGCTCAAAGCCATCGACTTCTGCTTCCTACTCATCTAGGATATGGAAGCAGATCCCAAGGAGAAAAAACACCCGGAAGTGCTCTTACAATCCACCACATTTCCGGCCCAATCAGCATCAATGTATCCAAGTAGTCTCACATCTCTGGCAGTGTATCTTAACCCATAAGTAATTGTACCATGAAGATATCTGAATAGATTCTTCGCACCAATCCAAAGTATGTGGTGAGGTTCAATCATATGTTGACTCAACATGCTGACTGCGAAGCATATATCTGGATGGGAGTTCACTAAGAACATTAATTCTCTAATGAGTTGAACAATCGGTGGCATTTCGTAAAACAGTTCCAGCATCGTTACCGCTTAAGTTCTTAAATTCAAGCTCCATCGGGGTAGTTACAGGCTTGCAGTCCACCATACCAAATCTTTCCAATATCATCACCACATATTTCCCTAGAGATAGGAAAAATTTTCTTGGCTTCTGCCAGACTTCAAGTTCTAGGAAATAGGTCCTAGGTCGTTCATTTCAAATTCAGAAGCCAACTCCCTCTTACATTTGTGAATGAGAGGGTTTGCACCTGTTAGAAAGAGGTCATCCACATACAACACTAGTATGAGAGGTTTTTCATCTTCAACATTAGAGTAAATGTTAGGATCGGCTTCACTCTAATGAATCCCAGCTTCATCAAGTAGCTATCGATCATCTCATACTATGCTCGGGGTGCTTGTTTCAGCCCATAAAAAGCCTTCTTCAACCTGCATACGTGAGATTTTCAATCATAAATCTCAAATTCTTTGGGTTGCTCCATGTAGACCTCTTCTTTGATCGAACCATGCAATAATGCGGTCTTGACATCCATCTGATGTAGGTTCCATCCTTGTGAAGCCGCAAGGGCTATGGTCAAGTGGATGGTGGTATCTCTGGCAACAGGTGCAAATATCTCGTCATAGTCATTTCCTTTTGGTTCCCTGGTGTCAGCTTCTTGAGAGCTCCTCGTTATAGGAAGATTATTCACCTCGCAGTGGAAATTTCTTCAGGAGTCTTGGAACCCAATGCTTGATGAGGGCATTAGTTTTTTACATATACGGAGGTGTTTGTATCTTTGGCACATAGAAACTTTGGAAGTCTTTGATCATGGAGCGTGGCATGGATAGCTTCCACAATCATACAGTTCTTCCTTTCCACCACATCATTCTGTTTAGGGGTATATGGTGTAGTAGTCTCCCTCTTAATGATAACCTCTTTCCAAAAGTCATGAAACTTGTTAGATTCATATTCAATCCCATTATCAGTCCTTAAGATCTTCATTTTTTTTTTTCGGTTTGACTGTAATATTTCAGAGGCCTTGCTTTGGCTTGAGGGGAATGGTCCCCTTTTGAGCTTTCCTTTGGCACATCCCGAACATACACCTTCTTTCTCTACTAAGAATTCGGGCATCCCTGTCACCCTTTGTCTTACATCGGGTAGAACTTTATAATGAAGGTGGGAAAACGTTCGATGCCAAAGTTCGGACTAAAGATATGTGTCACAAGACATGATACCTAGTGGACTTCCAACGACCTAACATAATGAATCAACTCAAAACCCAAGAGTAAAGGCATCTTTAACATTGTTTTTCCATACACGTACCTTGCCATTGCTGAAGGTCACCTTGTAGCCTTTGTCTTCCATTGTCGAGATGGACACCAGGTTCCTTTTGAGGTCAGGTACATATAATACATCCTAGAATTTCTAGCCTTCTCGAATGGAGGCCACCAAGTGCTTGTCGATAGAGTCCCAAATGATCTTCTTTGTTTTGAATTCACCGGTTTTCCATTTTGTCCTGGCAGCAACGAGTGCATTTTATGGAGGCTCAACAATATTTCCTCTCACATGGTCCAACACTCCTTGATCTTATAAGGTTAGATTAAGAGACATCTTCCATCCGTGATAGTCAGACTTCTCACGGAGCCTGTCTTCAGCGGGGAAGAGTGTTCAGGACCCCATAGTTCTTTTAGCATAGCCTTGCCAATCTTCTGTTCAGTGATTTCTCTTACTCTTGCTCGGGCTTTGTCTTCACCTGAGCTCTGATACCATGTTAAATTATGGTATGTTCTATACTTAGAGCAATTTACTTATCTTTCTTATTATTATCCACAGATTAGAAATCACATGTACATAAGTAAAGTGCAGATAGAACATTAAACGATCAACATAAAACAAGCCAAGACAAGAGACACAAGATGTGGTAGCTAGCCAGGGACAAACCCCAATATGGGGAAACCCTTTGATCAAATCTTCTTTTATCTTCAGTAATTCAACAGAGAGAAATAGTACAAAAGTCTGATTTCTATCAATAGCAGCAAACCCTAGATTAGTGGCATCACCGGCATGAGTATCATCGGGATCACCGACACCATTGTTATCAGCATCATCGGCATCACCAGCATCAGCATCATCGGCATCACTGGCATCAACATCATCAGCATCATCGGCATCATCGGCATCACCTAAATCATTAGCATCACCGGCATCATCGGCATTACTGGCATCATCGGCATCACTGGCATTAGCATCATCGGCATCACCGGCATCAGCATCATCAGCATCGCGAGCATCGGCGGCATCACTGGCATCACCATCATCATCATCACTGGCATCAACATCATCAACATCAACGGCATCAGCATCATCGGCATCATTCGCATCACTGACATCAACATCATCGACATCACCAGCATCAGCATCATTGGCATCAACGACATCAGCATCATCGGCATCACCAGCACCATCATCATTGGCATCACCGGCATCAACATCATTGGCATCATCGACATCACCGACATTAGCATTATCAGCATCACTGGCGTCACAGACATCACTCGGATTTCCAAGGAGAGTCAAGTTCACCTACTGTGCAGTTTTGAGAGAAATTCTGATGGTCAATGCTAGTCAAACTTCCGATCTACAGTTGCAACCCTATTTTATGTTTCCTTCCTTCCACACATGTGAGATAAGAGTCCCTTTCTACGCAGTAGGAGAAGAGCCTCTTTTCTACGCAGGAGACAGAGAGAGATGTGATGAGATGTGTGTGTCCAAATGAGGAAAAGGACTCCTGTATTTATATACAAATGTTGATGATGAATAGATGTGTCTGTTGGGATTCTGAGCCTACATGACTTGCTAGTTAGCTTTATAATTATTCCATAATCAAAATAAATTCATATCTCCATAAATAATTATCGGAATCGGATGATCTTTAGATCAATCCTACACCTCTCGATGAGAGGTATCAAGGAAAAGTATTATCAGCCATGAATAAGGTAACCCACATGGAGTTTGGCCCTAGTTGCCAATTTTAACACAATATCTATTAAAGTTGGATTCATTCGTCTTTGGGGTTATCAGACAGGTTAGGTTCCTTCCTGAATATAGATATGATGTGTACAAGTTTCAAGAGGAATACCCTTCATATCTTCATAGCCCCATCCAAAGGAACTAAGATGGTTTTGCAACAAATTCACAAGTTGTTCGTGCTAAGATGAGTCCAAATCTGAACTAATATGCAAGGATTTACCAGGGCTAATCTCAACAAGAGTAGTATCAGGCTCATGAATATTCAAGGGACTGTTCAAGTGCAATGGTACAGAAGAATGAGAATCATGATTATCTTGAAAATCTAGGCTGAAAATCTAGCTCAATAACTCAAAATTAGGCACAATGTCTAGATTATTCAGGAAATCTTGAATCTCATCTTCTTGTGAAGACCCAGTATACTGATGGATAAGGGAAATGGGCTTAGTCTCCTCATCACTGCTTTGATCCAACCATAAAGTATCTCGAAGGTCCTGAATGGATTTGAAAGGGTGGTATAAGGTAACTATCTTCCTAGAATCCCCATGCGAAATATACATATCACCAGAGCGACATCCAATATATGCATCGACTATAGCAAGCCATGGTCGACCCAAGATCAAGGGATGTCCTCCTACTAGGTTCTTTGGCTGAAGCACAATGAAATCAACAGGATATTCCCAAGAATCTAATGAGATGATCACATCATCCAATACTCCTTAGATCTATCCACTAATTCAAGCACAGTGGGAGTAGGGCGAAGATGAGATAACCGAAGTTGATCCATGGTTTGCTTAGCCATGACATTAATGGCTGCCTGCAGGTCTATAAAAACATTAGAGACAAGGACATTACCAATCTGAACTGAGACAATAGGGTTTCCGGGATCAGTATATTTTCCATAGACACGCATCTTGTCATCAACACTGCTGCCCTACCAACAAATTGAATGGTTTGGGGTTCCAATCTCTTCTTCTTAGGTTTCTTGAGACAAAGTTCTTAATAATATTGGTACAAATGGGGATCTCTTTGATGGCTTGAAGCAAAGGTATCTTAACGAAAATATTCTGAAGCTCTGATGCCAAGCTAGTCTCAGAAATAGGCTCACTTCTTTCCATTACTAGCCTCACTGGGAAGGGAGGCTAGTTGGAAGAAGATGGCAAAGATTTAGAGGTTAAGGACTGCTTAGTGACAGTTTTTGGAGAATGGTTAAGAGTTTCCTCTTCTCCTCTCTCTTCAACAATCACTCTAGGCTGCTTATGATTTTCTGATGTGACAGTCCTTCCCGATCTTAATTGAATATCATGAACCCCAACTAGAATAGACTGGTACTCGAATGGTAAAGGTGGGTTTGTTACATAGATCAGTTTCACTACTTTATTATTGTTAGGATTGGGCATAGGTTGAGCAGGTAACTGAGGAGGTCGAAAAGGTGGAGATAAAGGCAACGGTGGAGTAAACTAACTCGGAAGTTGAGGCATTGAATAAGGTGTATACATAGATGGATACGACTATATGGGTGGCTGGTAGGAATATGGAGAATGAGTTGGCCCTCTCCAACCTTGTTGACATGGCTGAGAAGGTTTCCCATGTTGATATTGATTCCCATGCTGCCACTGCTGATTGGTGTTAGGATAAGAATATGCATGTGAATTATAACCAAAATAGTGTGGAGAAAATTCAGGATCCATACCTGCACCTACCTGAGGCCAATTCCTTCTTACTCCCATAGCATACAAGTATTCAGCTTCAGTCTGTCCCCCTGTAAATACAACTTTAAGTCATGGTATAGAGGGACATTTTTCTGTGACATGGTCTTCTGCACAAATAGCACACTTATTAGTTTCTTTCAAATTAAGAGCACACTCTTTAGGAGGATGCTTGTCTCTACATTTAGGACAAAAAAATACATAATGACTCTTGTTACTTCATGAGTTTTTGCTGAAATTTGAAAGAGTCCAACTGTTTGGTAACAATATTCATTATATCAATTTTCATGTTCTCCATTTTATATTCTAATCCAATAATCATAGCATCAGTAGATTCGATTTTTCTATTTCTATTTCGAGTTCCTCTACCGGATCTATACTGATTTCTTAAAAATTTCTTGCATAATTCACAAATTTGTTCAAAAGTTTGCTGAGAAATATCACCTTGTCCTAAAAAATTTAAATTATTTCTAGCATTATGAGTAAGTCCTCTTAAGAACGAGGTTCTAATAGTACTGGAATCAAGCTTAAGTTTCAAGCTTTGTAAAATATACGGAAATATTTCTAGGTAATCTTCAAGAGTTTCATCATCATCCTGTATGATTGTAAAAATCTCATCTTGCATGTCTCGAGTTTTGCAATAATCTTGATATTTAGACAAGAGCACACTCTTCATCTAATCCCAAGAGGTTACAGTGTTTCCTCCTAACCCCATAAACCATTGTAGAGATGAGTCCTTGAGAGTAACGAGAAATAATATTAACTTCTGAGCGTCAGTTAAATAATCATAGCTTCTACACAGAATACCAAACTCGAATACAAAAGAGTCAAGATCTTCATGAACTTTACCACGGAAATGAGGGAGAGATGATGGTGGAATATTCTTCATTTGTGCCACAGTTTCAGGTTCCAAAATTGACAACACAAAAGTGGATTGTTCTCCACTTATCTGGTTTTCACTAGTCCCTTCCACATGATCTTCATGGTCTTCCATTGTTTCCCTTTTGCTCCCAACAGGCTGAACCACGCCTGAGCTGTTATCACCAGAATCCAGGTGGACTGTTCCTGCGTGATGGGTTTGAATTGTATTGGGCTTCCTGCTCCCAAAAGGAGACCCAATATGAGAATTGTTTTCAAAATTCTTTCGGCCCTTAGTGGGTTTCGAACCCTTACCTTTTCTACGCATTCATTTCAAAAAAATAAAGAAAAATAACAAACAACTGCTAATAAAAAATGTTGTCAGAAATCAATCAACACTATAAAATTCCTTCAAAGAAGTTTTTCCAAACAATACTGCAAAATAAGGGAAAAATTACCTCTATTGCATAATCGGAAAGTTCTTACCAAATCAAATGGCCTCCTCGGCAATGGCGCCAAAATGTTGGGTGCAGGAATTACACTTCAGCAAACTCCTCAAAACTTAATTTGTCAACCTAGGGGATCTGTAAACTTGGAGATGAAGCATAGGCAATGCCAGAGATCATATGAACCTTTCTAATATAAATCCCTACTTTCTGTATAGGAAATATTGTACAATCGAACTAAAAAGAGAAAAAGAAAACTTGAACCATCAAAATGATCTAAGACTGGAACAAGGAAGAATGCATTTGCAAGAGGGAATTAAAAATAAAGGGGCAATCGCTCTAGCTAATTTATTGTTTAACTACTGAGTGTGTGTTTTTCTTTAGCATAGACACTTAGCAGTCTCATCAGATGGGCCCTTAAACCTGCTCCTTTAGAGATTTCCTTCTTGCACTAATCTATCCCGTACTATCGCAGTATGCTTGCACTAGTGTAGGAACACAAATTTATGCAGAAGGTATAAATGGTGTCTTTACTAAAGGCTTTTTACTTCCTGTAAGGGCTTGAACTTTTCCAGGTTCAAAGAACTCAGATCCCATGGCTAGAAACTAGTTCTTGCACTGGATCAAAGCTTCTTGCACTTAGCATTTAATTCTTAAAAAGAGTGCTTAGTTATTGCAAGTGCTATTATACTTTTAAATCAAATTGCACACATAGAAATGAATGTTTCTGATCTTGACAGAGTGCAAGAATAAAGAAACAATCCATATACATTTATCCTATCATAAGCATTTAATGAAAGAAAGAAGATTGCAGAAAGTACACAAATAAGGCTTGTTGCATCACACCAACGTGCACTGGTGTAGGTTCATTTCTCCTGCTTGGACCAGGCAAGGAAAACCAACCAAACAGAACTATAGAAAAGGAAATATCACACCAACATGCATTGTTGCAGGCTTATTTCTCCTGCTTGGACCAGGGAGGGAAAATCAATCTGAAATCAAGTGCAGGAAACGAAATTTAGCTACTTCACACAATGGATCTACTTTCACTCAAACAGGAATGCATGTGCTTGAAATTAAATCACAGTTGACAATATAAACATAAATTATAGGAAACAGGAAATGGGGTAAACATGTTGGGTTGGCTGGGCCCTAGCCAACCAGTGTGTTTCCCCTTTAAATAAAAATACTTCTCAGTACTTTAATCAATTCATCAGCTCAAATACAGAAATGCAATTTATAAAACATGATGTCGATCTCCCTTTTATTACTTCACTAAGGCACGTACATGCGTTAATACATCGTCCAACCTAGATTCAGGCGATAACAAAATGCAACAACATGTTACCTCCTCTTTGGTTGTGTCTCTGTTCTATGAAAAAAACTCCCTTAGTCTTATTTACATTCTACATTATATAGATCTTTGGCCAAGGTAAAAATAGATCATTCAACCGATTACATAACCAACCACATTATTTAGCTTCTCGGCCTTTAAACTTAGACAGTTAACAAAAATGGCCATAGCCAATCTCCAGCTTTTGTTCTTCACAGTTTAATCTTGGTTGCCTTTGGATCGATCTTGCTATCATGGTTGAAGCTGCTCAAAATGGGGCGATTTGATCTCGGCTGCATTTGGATCGATATTTTTGTTGTGGTAGAAGCTGCTCAAAATGAGGCGATTCGATCTTGGCTACCTTTGGATCGATCTTGCTGTCATGGTTGAAGCTAATCAAAATGAGGCGGTGATTAAGGAGGGTCGGATCTGCTGCAAGGATTTGTTGTGCTAGCAATGGTGCAAGATCCGATCCTGCACTAGGATCAGTGTTCACAGTAAGTACTATAACTACCAAATAAACATTGGAGATATCGATAAGTTACAAAGAGTGATTAAAAGTAAGAAATCATATAATAAATGATTAATTAATTCTAAGTTAAGTTAAAAATATGAAAAATAAAGTTTATATGAAATATGTCACCGTGCTTGGACTGGTGCAAGGTGAGGGTGTATAAGAGAGGTAAAACAATGGTAAATGGTTATGATTTAGGAAGGGGAAAATGGGGCTAACACCTTTGCAAGGCTAGCCTCGCAAATCTCGATGGCCTCCCATGGCGAATGAAAAGAAAGATGAGGGGGTAGGAGATCTTATCAAAATCTTGCTCGAAGAAGCCCTTGAGCGACAAAGGAACACGATGATCGACAACTTTGCCCAGATCCTTCAGCGGCTACCCAGAGGTGACGCATCGACTTCCAATAGCTACTCTGGAAATGCCAGACCATTTAAGCTACAAGTTAATTTTGAAATCCCCATATTCGAGGGTTAGATAGATGGAAATGCCATAGATAAATGGTTAAATCTTCTAGAAGGGTATCTTTCTGTTCATGAATTTTCGAGTTGGGAAAAGATTATTTTTGCTCTTCTCAAAGAAAATCCCCACGTCAAGGACTGGTGCGAAACCTATTATGAGCAGAAGGATGAAAGTATGAGCTCACTATTTTCAACCGCACCCACTTGGAATTCATTCTAGACGCCATCAAGGAGCAGTACTACCTTGTCAAAATCTATGAGGACAAATACATAAAGTGGACCATGCTGTGGCAGGGAAGGGACCAAGATGTGTCGGAGTTCACAAAAATTTTTCATACCCTTCGCACATAGTTAGGTATCAAGGACTGTGAGCTACATTTGGTAGTCAAATACTGCGGTTGCCTACATAGATACATCCAGGAAGAGATAGAGTTCTTAAACATCTCCTCACTCGACATGGTGTACCAATATGCTATCAAAATCAAGCAAAAGTTCAAACAGAAGAAGTGAGACTTTAGATCTATGAATCTGAAGACCAAAGGACAAAGCCATGGCGGGGTGACCCAAGACAACCCATCAAAGCCACAAGAAAAGAACAACACCACAAAGTCAAAGAAGGACACAAGAAAGTGGTGTGAGTTCCACAAGAGCCCCACTCACAACACAAGTGAGTGTTGGACTAAGCATTCGCTGGTGGCTGAGTTGAAGGCTTCAGAATTAGATGCATGTTTCAACCCCGAGTCAGAAACCGACAAGGGGAATGGCAAAGGGAAGAAAATCATTGAGGCAAAGCCCAGCGTCACTGTTGCCACTACCAAGATCCAGAAGAATGAGCCCGAAGATCCAAAGGAGGGGGAGCGTCTTTTCCACTCACAGATATGGGTGAAGGGTTCACCGCTGTAATTCATTGTCGACAGTGGTAGCCAAAAGAACGTCATTTTAGTAGAGGTCAAAAAGCGGTTAGGCCTACTGACTACACCACACCCGCAGTCGTATAGTATTGGGTGGCTTCACCAAGAACGAGATCTTTGAGTTTGCCAACAATGCCACCTTCCCTACAGCATCAAACCCTTCATAGACGAGGTATTGTGTGATGTTGCACCTCTGGATGTTTGTGATGTACTATTTGGAGAGCCATACTTGTGGAGGCAACATGTTGTGTATGAGTCAAGGTCTTGCACTATTATTATTACTTTGGGTAATTCACTATAAAGGATACCGGAGGTAGCCCCACCTACTACCACCTCTTTGATGTCTGCAAAGAAATGCAGCAAGATCGTCTCCAAGAGTAGAAAATTCATTTTCTATCTGCTTCACTCCCAAAGTAAAGAGAAGATTGTAGCCACATCCATGACCCCCGCGAAGGTTTCCTCCATGCAGCAGCAATAGCAAAGGGATACGGTCATGACAGAACATAGGAATAACTTCTCCTCACCCACATGGGTACAACACAAGTTTCAGGTGGGAGACAAAGTTTGGTTGCATCTGTAGAAAGAATGCTTGACAAGAGCCCATCAGAACACCACTCCGACATGGTCCTTACAACATTACCAAGGTGTAGGAAACAATTCTTTGGAGCAAAGCATTCCTCCATTCCTTCACTTGCACCGAGTGTTCAATGTGGAATGCCCTCGACTATGCTTCCCACCATTACTGGACACATCAGATATTGCAGAATAGGTCACCAGGGCCCAAGCTCAGCAGATGGAGGAACTTAACGCAATGAGGACCATCGCTTCATAAGGGGGGAGGAATGATCCAGGTGGATGTTGGTGGCCACCCACCTATCCCAGTTGGACCCCCACAACTATCTCTGTTAGTTTTTCAGTTTCCTTATTTGTACCACAATTTACTATTTTTAGCAGTTTTTCGGGTCCTAAACTACCGAAGCCGTTTTGAGGCCCTAAACGGTGTTTTTTGGGAAATCTTTTGCCAGCGACTTTCTACCTAAAATTGTGTTCTTTGATGTATTCCTTGGAGAGATCTTTCCAATGGGTTATCATGCACGTCAAACAAAGATAATATGACCAAGTTGCAACCTCGGGAAGTTGGTTGTCCAACTCACCCCAATGGGGCCCATAAACTCTTGGTGTTACATCTCCTTGGGTTAGGGTTTTGGTTGTTTAGGATTTTCTCTTATTGTGCAATAATAAAAAGGCCTTTCAACCTCATTGTAACATAGTTCAGAAGCACGTAGCTACCACATGTGTTCGCAGAGATAAGCTACCATGGCCTTAGCTGGTTTATTTCTATTTCTATTTGTAAGCATATTTTAGTATTTTACATTAATGAAATGAAGTATTATTTCTATTGCATCTCTGTGTTTATGGTTATATCTGTAATTTGTTGCATTCCTGTTTAAATCCAGATCACGCTCCTTCCCGTACTTAACGTGCTTGAGAAGTACCTATAAACATCAACAGAAGACAAAGAATTGATCAAAGCAAAAGATCTATTGATTACAAGTAAATGGAATCAGATACATTCACACATATAAGCATCACATATCAAGATAAGCATATGGAAAAAGGTTCAAATACTTTATTGAATAGAAGGAAGAATTACAATCATGAAGCCTGATTCGAAGTCACTCCTCCAGCTTTGGTTCCATCCACATCACATCATAACCATGACAATCTGGTAGCATAATGACACTTACAATAGTTTCAATTCTCAAACTAGCATTATCTCCTTACAATCATCAAAGTCTAGCACCTGATCACTTAGATGAGTGCTCAATTTATAAGAAGATGGAGGAGATTTTGTCATCAATGAGGGTATTGAATGCCCTTCCAAACTTACAATTAGTTCCATGGAGGAAGGGATGAGAGGATAGGATGTATCTTAACTCATTCGTCATCCATTTTCTAGCTCATAGGAGATGATAAGTATGGGAACCATCTAGAAGGCTCCAAAAGATAAGAATATTCCTGAAACCCTATGTGAATTTCACTCAATCTCACCCAACGCAGGTCAAAGAGGGCCTAAGTGCTCTACAGAGCACCCTGACATGGACCTAGCTGCTCTACAATGCACCCTTGCATGGACCTAATTGTGCTGGTCCTTTTAGAGGTCATTTGAGGATGTCTTCAAGCCATGAAACTATCTCAGAAGGAGGAATTCAAAAGGCTGACTTGTTTAGCATGTAGCAACTGCAATTAGGGTTTGATGAGCCCTAAAACACTGATCTCGATGAGGGGAATGTTCTGCCAAAATGATTTGTAACAGGAATCCACCTCAGGAAATCACGACAATGTACAAGAAACTAGCACGCCTATAGAGGTTGACCACTCTGTGCTTACTACGTTTTTAGATATTTTCATAAGGCTACTGCATGATATCAAAGCTATGGAAGGTGATGCAAGAGCATCCAGAGTTAGCCAGCAATGTGATTGTATGTTCACATGTTGTGGATAACATGAAGTGAGTTTCATTGACCTGAGTGATCAAATCAATTCGTAGTAGATAGGGTTGGATCTCTCAAATTTATATTTACTTCAATTATTGTTATAATTAGATCACTGTATTACTTTTAGAATAGGCGATAAGTTGTTAGGACAGGTGTGTATCAAAAATTGAGAATAGGGATTTAATTGTTGAACTGATAAGAATAGAGATTGAATTGTCAATGTAGTTAGGATATGATTTGATCCATAAAATAAAAAAAATGTAATGATAGGATAAGGGAGAGAAGGAGTGAGAGAGAGAGAGGTAGGAACTGAGAGTAAAAGAAACAGAAGTCAGACAAATTGATGTAATCGAGTCGAGAGGGCCAAGACTCTATAATTCCTATTTGATTGAATAATTGATTTAAGTGTGGTGTTACATATTATTCTGGTGTAGAAGTTTCTTCATATCTGCGTATTCGTGTTAGACCCTAACAAGGTATTATTCTTTCATGCATTTTATTGATAATCACATTTTGTTAGCATTAAGGGTTTATTTCAAGGTTAAGTGCTAAACACTTTTCCATTATAAAAGTATTTCCTTCGAAGTTCCATATTGGGGATGTGGGAAGTATTGAAAACAAGAAATGGTATATCACGTGGAAAATAAATGGTAAGTGGTATTTTTCTAAATCATGTGATTAACCTAAGGTGTTGACACGTAGCATGGAGAAACCACTTATCTTGTGCGCTATCAACCTGCTATCGATCGTGCTAGAAATCGTATGATATTGTGTGATATCTGTTGGATATGTGTAAACAAGATCAAGCGTGGAGATTAAAGATCTCAGGGAGTAAAAAATAAAGTCAGTGTGTGAGCGGTGGAGATTGGTCAGGTAAGTGGGACTGTTGGGTAGTGGAGGTCCTGCATAACGGTTTTGGGGCAAAAAGCCTAGAAATTAGGATTAAATTATTGTAAAAACTCTGAAGTATGAGGAGCGCGAAATGTAAAAGGTCGATTCAGAGTGTTGTCCACCCAAGAAATAATTTAAAATAATAGGAAGTAAGTCGGTCCGCGAACCATACGAAGGTATAAATAGAGCACAGCTCTATGAGGAGAACGAAGTTCTAATTGGGCATGATCGTGGATCTAAATTGTAATGGGTTGCTGAGGAAAGCACTTTGAAAGCGTTTGCATGTTTGAGTCGAGGGTTTGGGTAGAGGATAGAGGCTCTGCAACTATCTATGTAGAGGCCTGGAAGAGTCCACAGCTGTGTGCATGGACCTCTGCAGCTGAGTGCACAGGGTGGATCTGATTGTACAGGTGAGAAGTGGAAATAAAGATAAGTTCATTCTGAGAATTATTTGTGATCTATAAATTATCGTGAATTTGGCATTTTGTATGGTTAATAAGACTGTTATGATTTATGCGCACTGCTTAATGAATACTTGTGAATCTGGGTTTAAATATTAATCTGCGAACCGAATAAAGGTAATAAATGGTTGCTTCAAGACCACTTTAAAGTAGATCTAGGTCGTTGTACTTCCTCCTATGGAATAGATATGTAGACTATGCATTAATAGACAGTAAAAGGTATTCCATATTTGTGCGAATATAGCACAGTGTGAAGCTACTGAAGGGGGCACGAAGCCTCCAAACCACATATCGACATCCTAAGGGTGCAGAAACCTAGTTCCAGCACCCTCCCCTGCTACCTCGAGTGAGACCTCAGGCCACGCTTCGCGGGCTGTTGCCAAAAGGGCCGGTAGCTGCGAGATTTCTTAGCTAAATAATTCTTTCGAACCTAGGTTAGGCCCATATAAGCCAGCAAATGGTTCCGTTGCTGGGACTGGGATCTGCCTAAGGGGTGTCTAGTGTGAAATGCAGGGACTCTATAGAGAAAATAACTAAAGCAGCGAAGGGACCAGGAACACTAGTAGTTGAAGGGTAACAATGACGAGTGCGATCAAGTTACCAATATTCAAAGGAGTAGGAGGTGAAGACCTAGAACAATTTTGGTTCATGTTAACATCCGTATGGAACGCATAGTGAATTCTGGATGATAATATTAGAATGGCTACCTTAGTCAGTGCGCTACAAGATCGAGCACTGACATGGTACATAAAGTACGCGAATGATCACCTAATGGCATTGACAGTAGAAATCCAGACTGATTTGAACAAGGAGTTTATGCAGCCAAAGTCAAAAACACAGTCGATTATAGGGCTCAAAGAGATTGCGATGGTGCCTGGTGAAACCCCATGGGATTTGGACCAAAGACTGAAAAGTACTATTGGCGAAGCTAACATGACATTGACAAATGCGCAACATTGCACTTGGTTTATGACATCCTTAACACCACATCTAAGGATGGCTTTATCACAACATAAGATCTCAACACAGGCTGAAGCACTGGAGACAACAATGAAGTTACACAAAACTCTGTTACAAGAACCAGGGTTGGAAGTTCAACAAATCCAAGCATAGATCCAAAATTTGTGTTTGGAAATGAAGAAGTTAAAACAAGAACAGGTACCGCGACCGAAAGTCCAGGAGGAAGTATGGTGCATAAAGTGCAGAAGCCAGGGACATGATAAAGATCACTACCCGGTCTCAGTGAATTTTGTGGCAACAGGGGGACCAACCTTATTGCGACCAGAGGCACAGGCAGGACCAAGCACCATAGCCCCACTCTGGTGCACAATCTATTAGGTGGGAGGAAAGCACAACATGGATAACTGTCATCTATTACCAAAATACAACCAGACCCCCAAGTAGCTATTTTGCAACTTTTGTAGGTCAGTGGGCCACGAGGAAAGACACTGTCGTAGCTACCAATTGTTAATGGACCAGTCACCTGCTTACACAATGCAGACTGAGGAACGAGGTCAGGATCAAGTTGCGGTGATCATGCGCGGTGGGTTCCAGGGCCGAGGCTGAGGCCGAGGACGAGGCGGAATAGGGCCAGGAAGGGGTCGCGGGCAACTAATCTGCTACAACTACGGGGACCAAGACATTATGCGCGGGACTGTACCAACCCAACTAGAATTTCATGCAGTTACTGTGAGCAATTCGATCATGAGCTGATAAATTGTCCTATGCTGATAGCACAAATTCATGAAAAAAGGACAGCGCAACCAACAATGATCCAAAATGTGCAGATGATGAGGTTGAAACCTCCCAAGGAAGATCCCTAAGTCAACATGGTACTGAGAAGTGGCATGGTGACAGGAGCGGATGAAAGGAACTTAGGGACCGGTAAGAAGACATATCTGGAAGCTCGGGGGAGCTTCGCGAAGGTCTCTTCTCCAGGTAGTAGGGATCAGTTGGAGGCATATAAGGATCCATCAATGATAACTACCTTCCTAGAGACATGTATAAAATTACTTCGTGACAAAAAGGAAATTAAAGGCTTGCAGGAGTTGATAAATAGATGCGTAGGACGGAGTGAACCTCACGTTGTTCGAAAGTTGGGAAGACATGCATCATGGACAAGGAGGGAAATGCGACTAATAGCATAGATCGACGAGTATGAAATGGATCAGGTCATTCTGGATCTAGGTTTAGATGCCAACGTACTACCTAAACAGACTTGGGAGCACATGGGTAAGCCTATGCTACAATGGTCCCCTATCCAACTACAGATGGAAAATTAGCAGAAGGTATTGCCCATGGGAATGTTGTAAGGAGTTACGGCAGACCTTGATGGTGCAAGTACTCGGATGAACTTTGAAGTTATTGAGCTCATGGATGAAAGTACACCCTATCCTACATTGTTAGGGATAGACTGGGCCACCAACATGAACGAGATTATTAATTTAAAGAAGGAGACAATGGTATTTGAAATAAAGTCACTACGCGGGTCATTCTGCTAGATTCAGCTAAAGGACCGCACTACATTGAACTTGTGCGCGACACATAAAGTGATGACGACGTAGATTGTAGTTACAAAATGGCTGCGCAAAGTTGAGAAGGGGTTAATATAGTGGAGGATAGAAGAATATCCTAAGGCTATGAAGAATCCTGCACTTTCGAGTCAGATCAGGAGGACGAGGGGTGGCACAATAGGTTGAGCAGAGTGACCACACTACATTGCAACATGGTGACTAAATCTCTATACTGCATGAAGGCCCAGGATCGTGAAATGCTAACGTATGAGGGGCTAACAATAATAGATGAATTCCTGACCAAATTTGAAGTCGCAGTACCAGAGCACCAGCAGTTTGATGCGATGAGGTGGGCATTGCACGCGACGCCTGCATGATGGTGGGGAACACATGAAGGGACATTTGAATATTGGTGCACCTACAGACGTATCGTGAAGATCAGATTTGGGAAGCCGGAATTACACCTAATGGAGAAATACGATGGACGTGATGACCTGCGCATGCACCTTACTAGATGGATCAAAGCCTATGGCGAAGAACCTCAGCCAGAATGGGTGCACTTATTTTATCACACCCTTGACATCATTCCCAGAAACTAGTATACTGAAGCAGAGCTCTGGCACGACACAGGCGAGTGGAATATCTTACGCAAAGGGTTTTTTTCAACATTCCTCTTTGAAGATAAATGGATGGACCTCGTGGACGACGCATTACAGCTGGTAAAGGCTGCCATTTTCAAGACACCACTGGAACCAAAAGAAACTGTGCAGCTTAACTGGTCACAACATCCGAGGAAGATCTGCAAAACGTTAGCATTTCAGAATTAGAGGGGATCCGTGAGGTGCACAGACCCGAAATCGAAGATCCAGATATCACGGTGTCATTGGAAACGAGACAATTCAATATCAAAACAGACGATGAGGCAAACTATGCAATGCTTGGGGACTACTAGGACAATGCCACAGTGGAGAAGGTCGTCAAATTTCTTCGCAACTATCAAGATTTATTCCCAACAAAAATCACGGAGCTAAAAGGGATTCTAGGAGACCTAGGAATGATGAAGATAAAATTGAAGCCAGATGCGAAACTAGTTGAGCAGCGACCCTACCGATTGAACCCAAAATATAAAGCGAAGGTCCACAAATAACTGGACAAGATGCTGGTAGCAGGAATCATTGAACTAGTCGAGGAGTTCGATTGGGTAAGTCCAATGCTTGTGCAGGAAAAGAAAAAGAAGGGTGAGATTTGCATCTACATAGATCTGAGGAAGCTCAATGATGCCTGCATTAACGATCCATTTCCAACTTCGTTTATAGATGAGGTACTGGAAAATGTGGGAGGGCAGGAAGCCTACTCCTTCACGAATGGATTCTTAGGATACCACTAGATGAAGGTCGCGCCAGAGGACAAGAGTAAAATGACATTCGCCGCTAAATGGGGTTTCTTTCAGTACACTGTGATGCCCTTTGGACTGAAGAATGCGCCAGTGATATTTTCATGAATAGTGGTAGCGGAATTCAAAGAATTTGTACACAAGTTCTTAGAGGTCTATCTTGATGATTAGACAATGTTTGGATTGGTTAAGAAGCACGTATCGAGCTTACGGATGATGCTGGATACTTGTCGTTGACACCCAATTGTGCTAAGCTTAAAGAAGTGTACTTTCCTTGTCCCATTCAGGAACCTGCTAGGCCATGTGGTCTGTAAGCAATGCCTGATGGTGGATCCGGAAAAGATCGCCATCATACTCAATCTACAAGTGCCATGAAGTGTCAAATGACTACGCACCACACTCGGACATATGAGCTACTATTGGAAGTTCATCAAAAGCTACGCCCAGATCACATCTCCAATGGAACAATTGTTGAAGAAGGATGCTATTTATTGTTGGAATGAGGAATGCAACAAAAGTCTGTAGATGCTCAAGGAAAAGATGGCATCAGCTCCTATATTGGTCTTTCCGAAATGGGACGTCGAGTTTCATGTGCAGGTCGATGCATCATGTATCACACTAGGGGCGGTACTTACTCAACCACGAGCGGAGGGAATTGACCACCCGATTGCGTTCGCAAGTCGCCGATTGTCAAAAGCTGAGAAGAATTACTCCACTACCGAGCGCGAGGGATTAGTGATGGTATACATGCTTCAAAAATTCTGCCACTATCTGCTTGGAGGCCACTTTAAGATGTATATTGATCATTCGGTGTTAAAATACCTAGTGACAAGCCTATGTTGGGGGGTGAATTTGTAGATGGTTACTGTTATTTCAAGAGTACGACTTTTAGTTCATCGTAAAGCTGGGATGTCTAAATGTAGGCCCCGATCACCTGTCCCGAATTGAGACTGGCAACGAACCCACAAATCTAGAGGATGGACTCCTAGATGCACAGCTATATGCGGTGTGCATAGCAGATGGTCACTTTGAAGATATAATGCACTTTTTAACAACAGGAACTATGCCATAGGAATATTCTGTTTAGCAAAAGAAGGAATTGGTAATACGTGTAGCAGACTTCACCGTGATTGCAGGACATCTATACAAAATGGGCAACGATGAAATATTACTTAGATATGTCTCGGAGTTCAAGCGAGGACAAATCTTGGCCAAAGCATATGGGGGGGTTGTTGGTGGACATTATATGAGTCACACCATATCCCAGAAGATTCTTCGCGTAGGATTATGGTGGCCCACCCTGCATCAAGATTCGAAAGAATACTGTCGTGCCTGTGCTATATGTCAACGGATGGGGAAACCATCCTGAAGGGATGAAATTCCGCTCCAACCACAGATGAAACTACAACCATTTGAGAAATCGACCATTGACTGCGTTGGGCCTATTGACCCGTGAGGAAAGACAGGCAGACGCTATATCATCACCACAACTGAATACTTGACCCGATGGGCTGAGGCACAACCGGTAAAGGATTGCACAGCTACAACAGAAATGAAGTTCTTGTTCGAGAATGTACTGACAAGGTTTGGATGTCCCAAAATTCTTATGAGTGATAGGGGAACACATTTCCTGAATGAAACGATTAGTGCACTCACTGAGGAATTCCAAATATATCACCAACAGAGTACGCCATACCACTGACAAGCAAATGGGACTGTTGAGGCATTCAACAAAATTTTGGAGACTGTGTTGACTAATGTTTGTAATGCAGGATGAAATGACTGGTACTTGAGCATTCCTCCCGTGCTATGGGCATACCGAACCACATGCAAGAAGTTGATAGGCCAGACACCATTTCGGTTAGTCCATGGCAAGGAAGTCGTTATGCCTATGCAATATATTGTGCCTAGTCTATGGATCATGGCAATCACAGGTATGGCAGACTGTGGGGCGTTGGAAGAAAGGCTCGTGCAGCTAGAAGAACTCGAGGAGGAACGTTTTTTGGCAACATTCCATCAGCAGGTGCAGAAATAGTGTGAGAAAGCATGGCATGACCGCCATATCAAGGTGCGCACTTTCAAGGAAAATGATCTAGTATTACTATATGACAGTAATTTCGAGAAGTTCCGAGGAAAACTCCGCATGCATTGGTTGGGACCCTATGTCATCAAAGAAGTTACCGATGGGGGTGCGGTTCAGCTTGCCAAACTCAATGGAGACCCCTTCCTGGGAATAGTGAATGGCAGTTGCCTAAATCTCTACATGGGCAGGCCCACTGCCTGACTAATCATTTAGAGGGTAGTCTCACCACTCCAACCAGCTGATAGAGAGTGCGGAACAATAAAGCAGTCTAGGGGACTGATGCGCAAATACGAGGGTGCATGTCCATTTTCCTAAACACAAGGGTTGCAGTTGTACAAGCCGAATCACACAGATGCACCAGTAAGAGGAATGATGACCATTGATAGCACTATTGTTGACAAGATGTCTGCATTATGGGAAAGGAGAGTAGGCAACGGGAAATTAAGTGGAACAGTACGAGCCAAATATGGAATGAGCTACCACAAATTTTACACGAGGATGATAGAACAGGCAGGAATCGATAAATTTGAACTTTGTAGGCCTTATAAATCACCGAGGAGCATCCACCGGGCGACCTACCCTTCTGGAAAACATATACTGGGTATCGATATGGAGTTGTTCATTCTCTCTGAAAAAGGATTAAACTTGAGGGTGGTGATATGGCCGCTGAAGAAGCCGAACTCTCTAAGGGGTATGGTGTTGACAACTGCGAGCACCCCACAGACTGTTGCATCAATAGTAGAGGATGTACCCGAAAAGGGGAGACATGAAGCAGAATTGGTCCAGATGCCATTGCCCCGCCAGGGGTAGGTCGGTGAACTATAGCAGACAAGAAAAAGGATCGACAAATGGAGACCATGGGTAGATATGTAGTTAATAAGTCGGCTCTACGGCTCCTTAAAAATGGGTATTTTGCGAACAACAACAAGGGTCTTGCAAAATTGCAACAAAATCTATAGAAGGCCATACGAAGAGAAGATACGAAGGTTAAAAGTGGCTGCGGTGGTACCAGGGCATCCCGTATGCGGCTCCCCCACTCGTGCTAGAATCTTCTGAGGGGGTGTTTTGTGTTAACCGAGTAGAGCAGAATGAGCATTATTAGTTGCGAGAAGTGGGAGAAACAATGAAGCTAGAGCCGGACGAAGCGTTGCAAGAGATGACGAAGGAGTAGTAGGATGACAAGCATCACTCAAAGGGAAGCGAACCGTAAAGCCAAGGCAAAGCATCTAGCCATGCCGGTGAGTGACTCGGGACGAGTCACAATGATTGTGTTGGGGGACTATTGGGTAGCGGAGGTCCCGTGTAATGGTTTTGGGGTAGAAGCCTAGAAATTAGGATTAAATTATTGTAAAAGCTCCGAAGTGTGTGGAGTGCGAAATGTAAAAGTTCTAGTCAAAGGGTTGTCTACCCAAGAGATAATGTAAAATAATAGGAAGTAAGTCGGTCCATAGACCATAGGAAGGTATAAATAGAGCCCAGCTCTATGAGGAAAAGGCAGTTCTATTTTGGCATGATCTTGGATCTAAATTGTAATTGGTTGCCGAGGGAAGCACTTTGAAAGCGTCTATAAGTCTGAGTCGAGGGTTTGGGTAGATGATAGAGGCTCTGCAGCTATGTGCACAGAGGCCTGGAAGAGTCTGTAGTTGTGTGCACGGACCCCTGCAGCTGAGTGCACAGGGAAAATCTGATTGTACGAGTGGGAAGTGGAAATAAAGATAAGTTCATTCTGAGAATTATTTGTGATCTCTGAATTATCAAAAATCTGGCATTTTGTATGGTTAATAAGAATGTTCTTATTTATGCACACTGCTTAATGAATATTTGTGAATCTGGGTTTAAATCTCAATCCGTGAACTGAATAAAAGTAATAAATGGTTGCTTAAAGACCACTTTAAAGTAGATCCGGGTCGTAGTACTTCCTCCTATAAATTATATTTGTAGACTGCATGTTAATAGACAGTAAAAGGTATTCCGAATTTGTGTGAATACAACGCAGCGTGAAGCTGTCGGACGGGCCACGAAGCCTCCAAACCACATCTAGACATCCCAAGGGTACGGAAACCTAGTTCCAGCACCCTCCCCTGCTACCTTGGGTGAGACCTTAGGCCACGCTTCGCGGGTTGTTGCCAAAAGGGCTAGTAGTTGCGGGATTTTCTTGGCTAAATAATTATTCCGAACCTAGGTCAGGCCCATATAAGCCAATAGGGACACTTAGTAAGAAATCCACATGCATAGTCTGATTAAATTGTGATTCATTTCTTTTTAAGTCAAACAATATTTTAGTCGCAGGTTGCCCAAGAATTAAGTTCTGTTACAACAAACATGACACCTAGGAGATGACCTAGCATAGGTTAGGGGAGACTTGTAGCCAATGTAGTTTTGCTAGAAGATATTTGAAACCTCCGTACAAGGGTGGAGACAATGGAAATTGATCAAAGGAGAGCACCTGATGAAGGAGATTCCAATGTTGCAGAGGACTCCTCTGAGGAAGAAGAAGAGGATGAGAGTGAAGCTGCCAAAGTTCTGAAAATATTGGCCAAAGCAAGTGGAAGACCAAAGGTGGAAATACCTTTGTATGATGGGAACCTCAATGGAGAAGAGTTGATGGACTGGATGAGTTCATTAGACAAGTATTTTGACTGCGAGGAGGTTGATGAGAAAAAGAAGGCGAAATTTGTAGTTACTAGATTGAAGGGTCATGCAGCTATATGGTGGGATGAACTACAAACATCCATAGAGAGGAATGGAAAGCCCAAGATCAAACAGTGCGACAAAATGGTGAGTAGATTGAAAGGTAAATTCATGCCAAAATATTATCAGCTAGATCTTTTCAGTCAGTTACAAAATTTGAAGCAAAAAGGAATGACTGTCAAAGAATATACAGAAGAGTTTTATAAGTTGAGCATTGGAGCAGGACATGTAGAAGATGATGTAGAAAAGGTAGCCAGGTACATCAATGGCTTGAGATATGACATACATGATGAAATCAATTTTTTGAGTCTGAAGACAATTGAAAATGACTATCAAGCAGCTTTGAAGGTAGAGGAGAAGATGTTGAGGAAGAAAAATCAAAGGAATAGAATCAAACGTCCAGCAAGAGGTAGAGGAACTACCAGATTAATATCCTAGCACCCTCAGGGTGAAATAGGAGGTTCAAGTAGAGACTTTGGTAGAGGGAGATTTGCACCCAGAGGAAGAGGCCAAGGAAGAGAAATTTAGTGTTACAAATGTGGGGATGGAGACATGGATCATGGGACCATCCTCATAATAAAGCAACAAATCAGAGGAATGTGAATGTCGCTGAGGAAAAGGAAGAAAATCCTCAAATTGCAAGTAAGGAAGAATCACCTGAAGTAGGAGAATCCTTGTTATTGAAAAGGGTTTTGCTTAAAGCAGAAAACAAGACAGGAGAACCAGCTTAGAGAAAGAATCTATTCAGGACTACATACAAGTCCAAAGCAAAATGTTGTAAAGTGATAATTGGCAGAGGAAGTATTGATAACCTTGTTTCTACACAAATGGTGGACAAGTTAGTATTAGTGAAAACAATACACCCTACTCCTTACAAAGTATCATGGCTGCAAAAATGACATCAACTTATTATGATAGAGTAATGGAAGATAGAGATCCAGATTAGTACTTATAAGGATGTGATATTATGAAATGTAATTCTGATGGATGTATGTCATATATTGTTGGGAATACCTTGGCAGTTTGATCGGAAAGCTATACATGATGGGAGAAGAAACACTTACACTCTAGAGAAGGATGGGATAAATAGACACTGCTGCCATTGAAGGATGAAGCATGCAAAGAAGCACCTAGAAACAATGTTATGTTGATAAGTGGGAAGGAATTGCTACAAGAAGTCAAGAAGGATGAAAAGATACATTTTGTTGTCATAAGGAGACCTAAGGTAATTCTGACTTCCAAAAACCTAGATGATTTATTTGAGGAAATCGAAACTCTGTTGAATGATTTTTCTGATATCATTGTGGATGAGGCACCAAATGCATTACCACCAATCAAGAGTATCAGTCATCACATTGATCTAATACCCAGAGAAAGTTTACCAAATAAAGCAGCATACAGGCTAACTCCTCAAGAAAATGTAAAAGTTGGGAGACAAGTACAAGAACTGAAGGATAAGGGATTAATCAGAGAGAGCCTTAGTCCATGTGCTTTACCAACAATACTCATTCCAAAGAAAGGTGGTGAATGGCGCATGTGTACTGATTCTAGAGCCATAAAAAAGATTACTATCAGGCATAAATCTCCTTTACCATGCATGGATGATTTGATGGACTATTTAAGTGGGTCAAAGTATTTTACTAAAATAGATCTGAAGAGTGGATACCATCAAATAAGGATTAGAGAAGGAGATGAATGGAACACTGCATTTAAAACAAATAGTGGGTTGTACGAGTGGTTAGTGATGCCTTTTGGACTCACTAATGCACCCAACACATTCATGAGATTGATGAATGAAGTCTTGGAGGAATATGTAGGAAAATTTTTCATTGTTTACCTTGACGATATTTTAGTTTTCAGTCGAAGCAAAGGGGAACATCTGGAGCATCTTAAGTTGGTTCTGAAAACTTTGCAAAAAGAGAAACTTCTAATAAATCTGAACAAATCTAGTTTTATGAAAGAAGAGTTAATATTTTTGGGGTTTGTACTTTCTAAAGAAGCACGGAAAATGGATCCAGAGAAAGTCCAAGCAATTTGGAACTAGCCTACTCCAAGAAACATATCTGAGGTAATAAGCTTTCATGGTCTTGCAAGTTTTTATAGAAAATTTATCAGAAGTTTTAGTTAGATTTTTGCAACAATTATTGAAACAATCAAAGAGACTAATCAGCCAATCAAGTGGAGAGAAGTAGCAGACAAAAATTTCAAGTTGCTGAAGGAGAAAATTACAGAAACACCAGTTTGAGCTCTCCCTGATTTTGTAAATGTTTTCCAAGTTGAAACTGATGCTAGTGGAGTTGCAATTGGAGCAGTTTTAAGTCAGGAACGGAGACCAATATCATACTTTAGTGAGAAACTAAATGAAGCTAAGAAGAAATATTCCTCTTATGACAAAGAATTTTATGCTATTGTGCAAGCTTTAAAAAAATGGAGACATTATTTGCTACCAAAGGAGTTTGTATTGTATTCTGATAATCATGCATTACAGTTCATAAATAACCAACCAAAATTGAACTAGAAGCATGCCAAGTGGGTAGATTTTTTGCAGAGTTTTAGTTTTGTGATTAAACATACAAGTGGTGAGCTGAATAAAGTTGTTGATGCTTTGAACAGGGTAAATTTCATTGTGTAAGAACTAAAAGTTCGGGTTGTGGGATTTGAAGAAATGGTTGATATGTATAAAGATGATGCAAAATTTAAAGATATTTATGCAGTTGTACAAAATCCAGCAGTTCATAATAAAATCTAATGGTTGGATTATCTTATCCAAGGAGGTTTACTGTTCAAAATTAACAAACTGTGTATTCCAAACTATTCTATGAGGGAAAACATAACCAAGGAGAAACACAGTGGAGGGTTATTTGGACACTTTGGACAAGAAAAAACATTTTCTCAAGTAAATGGTTTTTACTACTGGCCAAAGATGCAAACTGATGTTAAGAGATTTGTTGAGAAGTGTAGGATTTGTCAGCATGCTAAGGGGAGAAGCCAAAATACACGATTCTACCAGCCATTACCAATACCAGACCGACCATGGGATGTAATTACTCTGGATTTTGTTTTGGGATTACCTAAAACTCAAAGAGGAAATGGTTCCATTTATGTTGTAGTAGATATATTTTCTAAAATGGCACATTTCATTGCATGTAAAAAGACCAGTGATGTAACACGTATTGCTAATCTGTTTTTTTCAGAAGTTGTAAGGTTACATGGATTGCCTATAAGTATTGTGTCTGATAGGGATACAAAGTTTTTTGGGTATTTCTGGAGAACTCTTTGGAATAAACTAGGTGCCAATATTAGTCTCAGTTTAGCATATCACCCTCAAACAGATGGGCAGACTGAAGTAGCAGAGCCTGGGAAAAATATTTAGGAGTTTAGTGTATAAAAGTCCTAAGCAGTGGGATTTAGCACTTGCTCAGGCTGAGTTTGCTTATAATGATACTCCAAACCGGAGTACTGGGATGATTCCATTCCATATTATTTTTGGGATGAATCCAAGAGGTGTGTATGAGCTTAGAAATTGGGGTAAATAGGAAACAAGAAGTGCAAAGGTTGAAGAGTGTGCAGAGCAAATGCAGAGACTATAGGAATATGTCAAAGATAGATTGCAGGAAAGCAATGGAAAATACAAACAAAGAGATGATATGAAGAGGATAGAAAAATAATTCCAAGTGGGTAATCTAGTGATGGTGTACTTGAGGAAAGAAATATTTCCTGTTGGGACTTACAATAAACTAAAGATGAAAAAGATAGGGCCATGTAGAATTGTGAGAAAGTTTTTCAACCAATGCTTATGAAATTGAATTTCCTAAAGGGTTTGGAATATCACCTATCTTCAATGTTGCAGATTTGTATCCATATAAAGAGACAAAATCAGAACTAGAAGATGAACCTACACAAGATGAAGTTCAGACTTTAAATTGGGAAGAACAAATGCCAAAGACAGTCAAGAAAGAGGTGGAAGATGTTCTGGATAAAAGAGTATCCAAAAGAACAAGAGGATAGGTTTACTTTCAGTGTCTAGTCAAATGGAAGGGATAGCCAATGGAGGATGCCAATTGGTCAACAACAAAAGAATTACAGAAGTATATAATAAATCATGAAAGTTTGATGAATGATTCTTTTCTTCCCCAAGAGTCTGATGTTGGAGCATCCGGACTTAGCCAACAATGTGATTGTATGTTCACATGTTGTGGTTAACATGAAGTGAATTTCATTTACATGAGTGATCAAATCAATTCTTAGTAGAGAGGGTTGGATCTCTTGAATTTATCTTTACTTCAATTATTGTAATAATTAGATCACTGTATTATTTTTAGAATAGGCGATAAATTGTTAAGACAGGTGTGTATCAAACATGAGAATAGGGATTTAATTGTTGAAATGATAAGAATAGAGATTGAATTTTCAATGTAGTTAGGATAGGATTTGATCCATAAAAGAAAAAAAATGTAATGAAAGGAGAAGGGAAGAAGGAGCGAAATAGAGAGAGATAGGACTTGAGAGTAAAAGAAACAGAAGCCACACAAATTGATGTAATCGAGCCGAGAGGGCCAAGACTGTGTAATTGCTATTTGATTGAATAATTGATTTAAGTGTGGTGTTACGTATTATTCTAGTGCAGAAGTTTCTTCGTATCTGTGTATTCATGTTATACGCTAACATGGTATTATTCTTTCATGTATTTTATTCATAATCACAGTTGATTAGCATTAAGGGTTTTATTTCAAGATTAAGCACTAAACACTTTTCCATTATAAAAGTATTTCCTTCAAAGTTCCATATCGAGGATGTGGGAAGTATTCAAAATAGGAAATGGTATATCATGTGGAAAATAAATGGTAAGTGGTATTTTTCTAAGTCACACGATTAACATAAGGTGTTGACACATAACACGGAGAAACCACTTATCTCGTGCGCTCTCGACCTGATATCGATCATGCTACAAATCGTGTAATATTGTGTGATACCCATTGGATCTGGATAATAGAGATTAAGGGTGGATATTAAAGATCTCAGGGAGTAAAAAAGAAAGTTAGTGTGTGACCGGTAGAGATTGGTCAGGTAAGAGGGACCCTTAGTAAGAAATCCATGCACATAATTTGATTAAAGTGCGATTCATTTCTTTTTCAAGTCAAACACTATTTTAGTCACCGGTTGTCAACATCCAAAGGCCAACAGGAGTTAATAAACAAATGCGCCAGCAAAGAGAAGGTTCTTGATGGACACTGAGTGGTTAAAGAAATTGGCAAACATAAGGCAAGAATAGGGCGCAAGATGAGGCTCACCGCTCAAATAGGTCATTATAAGATGGACTATGTCATCTTGGATCTAGGCTCTGATGTGAATGTACTACCAAATAAAACATGGGAAAGAATGTGGAGAAGTGCACCGTAGTGGTGTGCGATTTAGCTCAAAATGATGAACGAGCAGAAAATCATTCCTATGGGATGATTATATGGAGTGACAGTTGATATAGAGGGTGCGAGCATGATGGCCGACTTTGAGGTGATAGAGATCTTTGATGAAAACAATCCATACCTTGCACTCCTGAGAATTGAGTGGGCCATTGATATGAATGGGGTCATCAACTTGAAGAAGAGGACAATGTCGTTCGAAAGGAAATCACTTCGAGTTGTAGTGTCGTTGGACCCTGCAGAAGGGGTGTGCTACACTGAACCAGTCCGTGATTATGAATAAAGTGAGGATGAACTAGATCAAATCTAGAAAATAACAACATGATACTAGGACTAGATCAATTTGACGGCATATGGACATATTGCATGGGACCAAGAAGCTTCTGTACCTCTAATTCGTATGAAGAGTTGGAGCATTGGCAGAATCGTTTGCATGAAGTATCCACACTGCGATGCAATATGATGACAAAGTCATTGCACTGTGTTTCATCGGAGGTAAGGAACTTACCCTATTATGATGGTTTAACTGGCGTGGATAAGTTTTTGGATGCATGTGAACATGAAGTCCTTGAGGATCATCACCTCCACGCATTAGATTTGGCACTAACTGCTACGCCCGGGCGATGGTGGGGTATGCACAAGGACATCTTTGATGGATGACAGGATTAGAGAAGGATGACGAGGTTACAGTTTGGGCGTCCTAAAAGTAGATTGCCTAAGAAATATTGTAGAAAGGATGATCTGCACGAACACCTATTGAAATGGACTAAAGTGTGGCAGATAGAACCATAGCCGAAGTGGGTACACATATTTTTCCATATTTTGGATACAATTCCCATGCACTAGTATTTGGAAACGGAGCTCCAGGATGTCACTATGGAGTGGGATATGTTGAGGGAAGAGTTTGTATTAACCTTCAACATTGAAGATGGCTTCACAAACATCGATGAAGCTCTAAAAGAGATTAAGGCAGTTATCTTCATCATGCCACATGAACATATGGAGTGGGCCCAACCAAATTGGAGCACCTAGCTGCGCCATGCACTAGAATGATATAATGTGACCACTGAAGAGGAGGATGAACATCCAAGAAAAATTAACATTCAAAAGGCAAAAAGGCATTGCAAAGTCGACGACCGTCAAATAGAAAAACCGGACATCACCGTGTGATGAGCCTCATAAATGGGTAATTATATGGGCTCATTTTTCTTTCTAACCTAGTCAAATCAACCATTCTCTTAGCTTATTGCATGATTTTCTGATTATATTTATGCTTATAGAGTGAGTTGAGTTAGTTATGATGCCATGAGGTCTAATATGTGTTTAATGCAGATTATTGATGATTTTTGTGGTCAAAGTCAAGGATCCAGTGGACAAATGGCAGTAATAAATCTAAGCGGACAAAGGAGAGGACTTATAGGAGGGAATCCCCCTCATTTGTTACTCCTCACTTCGAACTTCCCTTCATTCAGCTCGGAGTACAAGCTGCCAAGTCATGCATTAGGAGGTAGCCAAGCAAAGTGGAGGATAACTGATGTTTATCTCGAGTTTTGGGAGCCAACCGTCCCTGATTTTGAGGAAGCTATTGGGAGCTTCATTTGTATAACTAGAGAGGGCTAGGGCCTCACTAGGGAGTTGGTAAAATTTTTGTTGAACTTTTGCTGCAACATTGCTTATGTAAACTCTGCTCAACTTCGAGCTTATTATCTTGTGACAGTTCATGTAATCTTAGTATTGTTTTGAGAATAAAGATGGAATCCTTTTTCAATTAGCACTTACCTCATAGGGCTGAAGCTCTTAGGTTAGGGCCCAATCCAAGTAGTCAAGCTCCTCTTTACTTGTATTTTTATGATTTATTTCAGTTTGTAGAATAGGTTACTATTAGATGTGTTATAGACATTTTTGTGCCTTACAGCATTGAGCATGAAATGTCCATAAACTAAGGGATCCAAAGTCCCTAAACATGTTGTTCCTACCCCTAGAGGAACAAGGCAAACTAACCACAGCAATTCACAGAAGTTCTCCACCTGAAAACACTAAAAAACAAGCCAATTCTGGATCATGTCAACTGCTCCACTGAGCATCTGCGCTGAATGTCAACTGCTACACTGGCTACCTGCGTTGAATGTCAACTCCAACACTAGCTACCTGCGCTGAGCGAGTTTGGACATGTGGCAGAGTCATTCTTCAAGGTGTCAATGCCCAGGAAGCTTCCAAAATGACACTTGCATCAAGAAATTCGACTGGTGATGAGTAAGAGGTTCCAAATCTCCAAGTGGAAGCAAGAACCTCCAAGTGGACTCAAGAACTGAGAGAGGGAGAGGACACTAGTCAGATCTCAAGCTGACTCATCCTCTCTCCAAATATCTATATATGGATCTCTCCTCCATGGGATCTAAGGCTGGAATTTTGTGATTGCAAAGAATTGATGTTGGTTTGTGGCTGGAAACATTGGGTGCTTAATGCTTTGAAGGGAGCTGAAGAAGGAATTCCATTCTGATGGGAAGGAGATGCTGGATTGGAGCCCTACGGGTTGTATCTCTTCCTGAACCCTGTTACTTATCAATAAAGCTATCTTGATTCTTTCCTATATGCTGGTGTATTTTGTATGATTGCATTAGTATATTTGATTTGCTTCTAATCCTGAATCATTTATGAATATGTATATTTGCCTTTGTATTGTGTTCTTCTCTTGTCGCAAGTAGCTGTTCTCTTGTCACAGGTAGCTGTTCTCTTGTGATCTCGTGGGATTCAAGTAGCTGTTCTCTTGAGCAAGCGAGGAGACAAGTAGCTGTGGACACACAAAGAGAAGAGGATCTAGATTGAGGGACAACCGGAAGACAACGGTAAGTCTACCAATCTCCCCTCTTTCACATTTCATAAAGGAAGAAATCATGATAGCTGTATTCGTTTGTTGCTAAGGCGCTGTCACACCTTAGGTGGATAGGATCGTCCTGCATAGGCATTTTTCCCCACAAAAAATTGGTCACTCCACTGGGGAAGAACTTGTTTATTCATTTCATTTGTCTTTCCGTCATTTGTTTACTTCATAGACTTGACAGCAACTATTAAACTGCATCTTTCCCGGATGCAAAGTAGAAAGTTGCTGCTTTGATCCAGTTGTTGGACTTGTCTATGATCTAAACTAGATCCACAAATGATTTGATGATCCTTTTAATAGTCTTTATTACCCTATCAAAGTATCCCTCTGTTTATACCTTGCTTGTGTTTCTGATTTGGCCAGAAACAGTTGATTTTTTAGCATTTTATGACCCAGAACCCAAGGGAAACGAGAGTTTCTCTTTCAGCGCAACTGCTATGAAGGCAGTCTGCATTTCAACGCAGGTCCCGAAGGGGCTACCTGCACTGAATGTCAAGTCCTCAGTGTTGAGATTGCGCTGAACTAGTTTGGCCTTGTGCAGCTGGGGTTCTTTGTCCTCTGTTGCCCTATTTTGATCTCTGTTTTTGCAGCCTTTAACCAGCATAGGTACCAGTCTGATAAACCTTTTCTTTGCTTAGATTCCGCCTCTTTTTTGTACAAAAAGATTGTGAATGTTTTTATGTGTTTGTGGCGTCATTTACAGTCTTCCTTTGCATGAGTAAAGTAGTCATTCTGTAGCCTTTGATTCAGATCTGATTGATAGTTATCTTAGAAGAGAGTTCATTGGTTGTTTTTCAGATTGATTATAGTTTTACTTGTGCTTATTGGTTTGAATTTGTCTCTTTCAAAGTGTCAAAACAAGTCTTTATTTCGAAAATTGCAAAGCGATTGTAATCTCTTCTACCCTTGTTGATTTCGAAGAAAGTGAACTTGTTTGTATTGATCATCTTAAAAGCAAATTCAAAGTTGTGCAAAAAGCTTTCTTTGTAGGCATTTATACTAAGAAAGTGGAAAAAAAACACCTGCATTGTGCATTTTGCATTTGATAGTTTGCATGTTGGATTTAGGGAAAGTGCATTAGAGTGTGCTGATTGCTCTTTGAGAAAAGATAGTGTTATTCTTTTCCCTTAGTAGCTAGGATTTTCAAAGTTGAAAAGATAATAAAGCTTGCTTATCATTTTAGACTGCATTTAGGAATTTGTATCATACATCTCGTGGTGAACCTTGAAAGGAAAACTTTAAAAATATCAACCTAAAATAAATTGAATGAACCTAACAACGCTTTGTAACATAATGCACAACATAGAGGTCTAGGCTAGAGACGTGTTCCGGCGTCGTTAAGCCTAGTTACTGTCGATCTCGAAGAAGGTGGGTGATTCCTCCTGAGAGACGGTAGTGCTAGTACGGATTGTGCTCCCACGTACCGTTGTGTATATATTGGGAGACCCCTATAGGCATATGTATTTTATCCTTAGGAAGCCGTGTCGGCCGCCCTACTGATTGCAATGCAGTGAACACATCATTCACGAAGATCGACCACCCGTACCGTAAAAAGTATTCTGTGGTTTTGCGAAAAGTTTGGCACACCCTCTGCCTAGATCTCCAGAGCAGTTTATTTTGGCCTTTTTCAGACTCTATTACAGAAAAAGTCCATCCGAGCATTTGTCACTTCGGGCTCATTAAAACATTGAAGGAGACTAGAGTCATCTTTAGCTTTTTCTCGACTCTTTAAAAGTGAAAAAGCAAGTTGTGTCTAAAGCGTCTAATAAAATTCATTCAATTCGGAAACATCAATTTCCCCTTTTTTATTTTGGTTGATCGAGTAATCCGCAATCGTGGAAGAAATTCAATTGAAAACCCGTCGTTCGCGGAGGCTTACGAGTCAACCGTCTTTGTCTTCGGAATCGAAAATAGTACGGACAAAGCGAACTCGTTTAACCGGTTCAAAATCTCCTATCAAAGTTAGAACAAGTGTTCCAACCACATCTGAGATTCCGGTTACTCCAAACATTTCTGGAAACCCTACCTCTATAGAAGAAGTTCAAAAGCCACAGAGGGACAGTAATACTGATCCTAGTCTAGGGGCAAATACTTGCGTTACTGAACCAGTTCCATCTGTAACCGGTTTAGAGAGTCTTGCTCCCCAAACAACTGTCATTGTCGATTCAACCCCTTCTTCGGCACCAGAAATATTTTACGGACCTGATGGTCTTCCTCTTCCACCAGGTTTGATTGCGATAGAGGAAATTGTAGAGGATCCGCAAGCAAGTACTCCAACCCATTTTGGAGTCGGGGTCACTCTATTTCCTTCATCAGAAGTTAATCCACCACAAGTGGAAGTTCCTGTAGAATCGCTAGGCAATCTATTGGATAGACTCAAAATGTCTGAACAACTGTCAACATCTAGGACTATGTCAAATGACACAGCGACAGCAGAAGCCCCTGCCGTCACTTCGACAATGTTTGTCGGCATACCATCTGTCCCGACTAGCTCGCAACCGCTAGAAGGAGTCCACCAAGGGACTATTTCGACAGTGTGATCTGTTCCAGTTTGTTCATCCGGAATAATATCCGGCAACTCTTATGTTGAGACTCGCCAGATTGATCCATTTGGAGGTCAATTTGGGAAATCCAGTCCCCAAGGACAAACAATCCCCTTGGGTTCCGGATTGCTACCGTATGGGGGGCAGTATGCCCTTTCATTACCCCCTCCGGGAGGGTATCCATACAGGAGTTCACAACAGTATTCAGGTTATACTGGAATAACATCAAGTGGTTGGGTACCTATGATGCCTCAACAACCAAGGGTTGTATATTCTATGCAACAGTGTGTACCTATGACGAACATCCCAACCACACCGGCTATTGTAACAGTGTCACAAGTTCAAGCGATGCCTGTTGCATGTCAACCTCAGATTTCTCAGGTTGCAATGCAACAGCCCCTTGACCATGGGTCACAACCACAATCACCAATTGGTGGGGCGACACAGGTCCAAACGGGTACAATTACCCCACACCTTGGTCCAACGGTTAGCATAGCGCAACAGAACATGGCTTCACAACCAGAGCTGGTTCAAACTCATCAACCCCCATTCCAGCAATCATATCCAGGACCTGAGCAACAAGTCTTTGTAAGTAATGGACAATTGCATTTCAAAAGTGGTTATCAACAACGATATTATAATGGTTGTGCCCATCAACCTTGTCAAAGTTGCCAGCATCAAATACATTATACTGGTATGCAAAGACCCATTGCTCAGGCGATTCCATCTTATCCTGGGTATGCTTCGCCTAACCTGAATCAACAGTTGCCCTTTGTAGCAACTCTAGAATTACCAGATCTAAACCGGCTGACGAATGATCCAATTGCTTATGCCCCTTGGTGGCCAGCGATTCCGCATAAACTTCCGTAAGATATTCCTAAATTTAATGGAAATCCGGGTGAAGACCCGTCGAATCATGTGATGACATTTCATCTGTGGTGTTCATCAAACACACTGAATGATGATTTGATAAGGCTTCGCCTTTTTCATAGGACGTTAACCGGTCCAGCGGAAAAATGGTATATCGAATTGCCTAGAGCTTCATTCGACAACTTCAGTACCCTAGCCACGACTTTATTAACCCATTTTCAATTACCCATAAGGTATGAAACGGGAACAGAACTCCTTACCAACTTCAAATAGAAAACGGCCACTCACATATCTGATCATATACATGAGTGGCAACGTCGTCGCAGGATGGTAAAAACGTACGTTCCCGATCAGCTATTAGCTGAATGGTTTATCAAGTCTTTACTTCCTACAATCACGGAAGATGTGGCAAAGGGGGGAGTCGTAATGGAAGAGCAAGTCATCGCTCATGCGCAATATCTGGACCTGGTCTATACTCAGTCTGGCACGCTCTACGACAAAATACCTGACGCCCCTAGACCGGAATTCTCAATTCCTCCTCCTCCTAAATCAAACAATGACTCTCACGCCGGCGATGGCGTGATTGGCACGACAAACACGAAATCGACAAAGGCTACGTCCAAGAAAGCCCGTAAGATTTCAGATCAAAATGCAAAAGATGAAATTCTTGCCTCGGAAGTAAATGTCGTGTCGACCGACAAGGGCGAACAACTAAAGCAACCAGGGGGCAAGAAGAAAAAGAAAGGGAGAAAAAGGAAACCCCCTGCGGTGTGTCATATATGCGATGAGGATCATTGGACGAGAGATTGTCCACATATAGCTGAAGTTAAGAAACTCTTTAATAGTTCGAAAACCTCAGCTGTGTTGACTGATCCGTTTCCAAGCCCGGGAACCGAACTGGTTGCTAATCAAAATGCTTCCCGATCCCAAGTTCTTATGTTGTCTGTGTCAAAGCAGCAAAATGATGCTTTGATGTGGAATAAAGATTACAGGAATCCAAAGCTGTCGAACAACAAGGCTAATGAACAACCTAGTAGTTCGACAACAACTTTGACCAAAGTTGTGCCACCCATCATTCCTGAGCCAATGATAAAGTCACAAAATGGAGCAGTACACAAATCGACATTTAATCCTTGTACGAAAATAGCACAGATAGAGGACCTGTCCCGATCGCCGTCCCCTATGTTGACACTGGAGGTACCGCAAAATTGCTTCTCCTAAGAGCAAGCTTTATTATCAGCAATAGGTGGGATTGACCCAATGGATTCCAATCTTGTTGCCTTTGATCATAAAGGATATGACCCTCAGTTACCAGCTCAACTAGCTTTCCTTATTCAAGTGAAAGCCCTCAACAAAACTGTTCATCAAACAATTATTGATGAGGGGGCATCTACATGCATTATGTCGATGAGTTGCTGGAAAACTTTAGGATCTCCAACCTTGTCGCGATCTTCGACAACATTAAAAGCATTCGACGGAAGGACATATACCCCATATGGTATCCTAAGTAACTTGAAAGTTGAACTAGGAGGGAAAATAATAGAAATAGATGTTGAAGTCATCGATGGGAATCTTGATTACAAAATCCTACTAGGAAGACCGTGGATCTATGCCATGGCCGCAGTTGTGTCGACCTACTTCAGGAAGATTGCATTTCCCTTCCAAGGAGGAATTACAATCGTCGACCAACAAACTTTTCTCCCCAACAGTTCACAAGTTACGGGAATAATTCCAATGATCCATAGAAGCAATCATTCGCTCCAAAATATCGGAGTAGGTCTCCTAAAAGACCCTGCTTTAATGGGTACTTTTGCCCTACCACCTCCAAGTAATCTGGCGGAAGTGGCCACAGTGGAATATGAAACCTTCTACATCTAATGGATTTGGACTCCGAGGACGGTTCTTATCTCGTGTCAACCTTGTTAAAAAATGAAACAAGGAGTCATGAGGATAGTTCTTTTACTGTGTCAACCTCATTAAAAAATGAAACAAATCCCCTTTTCAAATCTCAAAGATAAACCTTCATTCCAACCACCAAGTTGAATGCAATGAAGCTTGGGGGGCATGCACCTCGATTTGAGTTATTATGCTGGGGGCATGCAAACTTATCGAGCAGTTTTAGCATAAAGTTCATGCTCGTTAAAAAATAAATGCAAAATCGAGCAGTTTTAACGCGGAATTTATGCTCGTTAAAAAATAGAAAAGCGATTGTGAGCAAGAGTTTCCTCCAGAGTTCAAGCTCATTAAAAAATGAACCTATCCTTGGTAAATAACCATCGTGATCGTAAATTTATCAGCCGTTAAAGCCTTGGTCGTGTTTTCACCTGCCGCCTCCACTTTTCATTTGGCCGATCATTCACCTCCATATGATTGTTTACCCATTTTGAGGAACAGCTGCGAAGAGTGATTTCACCTAGCCATCCTTGTGACACTGCCGTGATTGGAAAATTCCAACCTGTACCTAGAATCTGCTGCTATCCCTGTTTATCACTCGTTCCTCAAAAGACGAGTCTTCTTTAAGCTCTTTTCAATTGACTTGTAAAATATGAAAAGATTGTCGAGTTTTGGCCTTCCAGCTTGTTAAAGGACAGGAAGAGCTATCCCTCCTCTAGATTTTAATCTTTTTGGGCCTGAGGGATTATTGCACAAAAAGGTCGAGCACTTGTTTTATTCGACTCGTTAAAATTATCGAAAATTCATCCCTTCTGTATTGTTTTATACTTTTTCGGACTTAAGGGATTAGATGACGATAAAGGAATTTTGGAGTTAACTTTATGTACCTTTTCAGACTCTCTAAAAATGAAAAGGACCGAGTTATCCTTGTCATTAGACTCGTTAAAATTATCAAATAGCGACAAACTTGTCTTTAGACGAGAATGAGTTTCACTATCGCTAAGCTCGTTAAAACATAGCGATGGGCTTGCCCGAAGGGCAGGTTATAGAACAAGCATATGTTATCCTCCTCAAGATTGACAAAAATAAAGAGGTACTGGTCAGCAATGACTGGGGAAAAATTGGGAAAAATCAAGAAAACTTTGATGGTAGCAGGTCGCTCTTGAACATGACACTTTTCCTCTGTACCACATTTGGGTTGGGTTGTTTCATTCACCGGTCACATCACCATGGTCTCTCCATACCATCCATATTTGGGGTAATGCTACCAATCCATCGCATCAGTGTCGCCATATGTTCAAGAGAAGTCGTTCAGAAAGAGTCAACCGGGTCCCATCCACTGTCATACATTATCCTTCACCCATTCATGACCGCCACCCTGAATCATATGTCACAGATCGTTTTCACCTCCATTAAAATCATTAGCTCCGTTCCGTGTCACTGATGTGGGATTCTTTAAGGCCCTCCTGTGACGGATCGCTTCTTGTCGACATCAGCTCATTATCCAAGAAGTTGATCTAGGAACAACCCCTTCAGTAATTTGAAGCTTGCATACCTCAATGGCAAGTTTCTCACTTCCGGTGACAGGTATACATCAATGACCTTCGACCAGAAGATTTTGCGTGGTGTTCGACGCGAAGTCCTTTATTCACACCACGTGAATTGTACTGCAGTACCTTGAGGGTCATTATCATTATCGGTGATTCCTCTCGCACTTGTTAACAGTTTACATCATTGACCGGTAATCAAGCGATGTCTTTCCATGTTCGACTTCAGCGCAATTCTCACATGGATCGACTCGTACTTAGAGTGAAGATCGAACGAGTTTGAAGACCCCGGATCTAGTTTCATCCATCCGGGCTGCGATATATATATTCAGCAAAGATAAAGACATTTGACATGTACATCATTGCAGCAGATGATCATCCTACTCAAAGGATGATAATTTCGCCAAAATTATCAGTCTACCATCAGACGATCGTCTGTTCTATGTACAAAAATGAATTTATGAAGCTGAGCATGGGAATGCCCGCCTCGGCTAGATCATGAAAGCAGTATGAATCATAATGTATTGTATTGTATTTTATTACAGGTCTCCTCCCAGCAGATGGATGAACTTCGGACCCTCCTGGATAAAGCATTTCACCCGATAAACAGCCTCATACTTTAGGGGGCAACTGTTATAGACATTTTTGTGCCTTACAGAATTGAGCATGAAATGTCCATAAACTAAGGGATCCAAAGTCCCTAAACATGTTGTTCCTACCCCTAGAGGAACAAGGAAAACTAACCACAGCAATTCACAGAAGTTTTCCACCTGAAAACACTCAAAAACAAGCCAATTCTGGATCATGTCAACTGCTCCACTGAGCATCTGCACTGAATGTCAACTGCTACACTGGCTACCTGCGTTGAATGTCAACTCCAACACTAGCTACCTGTGCTGAGTGAGTTTGGACATGTGGCAGAGTCATTCCTCAAGGTGTCAATGCCCAGGAAGCTTCCAAAATGACACTTGCACAAGAAATTCGACTGGTGATGAGTAAGAGGTTCCAAATCTCCAAGTGGAAGCAAGAACCTCCAAGTGGACTCAAGAACTGAGAGAGGGAGAGGACACTAGTCAGATCTCAAGCTGACTCATCCTCTCTCCAAATATCTATATATGGATCTCTCCTCCATGGGATCTAGAGGCTGGAATTTTGTGATTGCAAAGAATTGTTGTTGGTTTGTGGCTGGAAACATTGGGTGCTTAATGCTTTGAAGGGAGATGAAGAAGGAATTCCATTCTGTTGGGAAGGAGATGCTGGATTGGAGCCCTATGGGTTGTATCTCTTCCTGAACCCTATTACTTATCAATAAAGCTATCTTGATTCTTTCCTATATGCTGGTGTATTTTGTATGATTGCATTAGTATATTTGATTTGCTTCTAATCCTGAATCATTTATGAATATGTATATTTGCCTTTGTATTGTGTTCTTCTCTTGTCGCAAGTAGCTGTTCTCTTGTCACATGTAGCTGTTCTCTTGTGATCTCGTGGGATTCAAGTAGCTGTTCTCTTGAGCAAGCGAGGAGACAAGTAGCTGTGGACACACAAAGAGAAGATGATCTAGATCGAGGGACAACCGGAAGACAACGGTAAGTCTACCAATCTCCCCTCTTTCACATTTCATAAAGGAAGAAATCATGATAGCTGTATTCGTTTGTTGCTAAGGCGCTGTCACACCTTAGGTCGATAGGATCGTCCTGCATAGGCATTTTTCCCCACAACAAGATGTATTTCTTTTCTGGTTAAAAATAGGTTGCTTTTGATGGTTCAGTAGTTTGCTTCCATTTGTGCTTTTTAGAAAAGATTAAGTAGTGATAAAGAAAAGATCCAAAAGGCTAGAAACAGTGCCTTGGCCTCTTTTCCTCCCTTCAGGACCATGATTTGAGGCAAAGGTCGTCTTGCTGCCCTAAAAACACAGATTTTCCTTGTTCATAGGATCTCTAGTGTTTGTAGCTTCTTAGTTGGTTCCTAGTCTAGTCTAGCTTTGCTTTAGAAATTCTTCTTCATGCTCATTTCCTTATTTTCAACAATCTTCTTTCATGCTTTATTTTCCTGCAATGGTTATCAACATTTCCTTTCATAGATCATAGTTTACTTGATGTATAAATTTGTTTTTTAGATACACTTATTTCGTTGCTTGCTCAATCTCATTGGTTTCCTTTTAGTTTTTTATGCAGCAGATATCTTCTAGCAGTAGGCCAGCCTATCATCCATTCCATTATCCATCTAATCCATGCCCTACAAGTCGCCCAAGACTCCCCTCAATTCTACCTTAGTTTCCTGCATTTTCTATATACTTTCCTCTCTCCTTGAGCAAATCCACTCATCTTTTTCTCTCCTTCAATAAATCCACTCATATTTCTCTCTCCTAATGATTCTTGGTAGACCTTAGGTGCCATAACACATCATTCCAACCTTCATCTACCTTCTCCACCCACTCTCACACCTTCAAAATAGTGAAAACTGCTCTCGGCCTCCTCCTATAGGCCTCCTGTAGAACACTATTTTTCCTCCTTTAGATTTTCCAGAATGCCACCTGAGACCTCCTAGGACCCATCCGCACCATCCCACATCCTCTCACATCCCAAAAATACCCTCCATCGCCACCTATTCGCTGCCAAATTTACAAACAAATAAATTACATGCATGACAAATTCACTTAAAAATACATAAAAATTCAAAAAGATGCTTTTTGCTCATTTGCTTCCAGAAATAACTTAGCTAGATGTTGTTTGCTTCCTTAAGTAGGTAATGGCATTCCTTTCATGATTTTCATAGTGCTTTTTGCAAGAGTAGGATTAGTGGTTAACTAGGATTTCCTTGGTTTTTTTTACATTTCAGTCTTCCTTTCTGCAAGTAGAATAGCATCAGTAGAGTAATCTCTCTTTTTCCTTTTATCACATATAGAGCTTCTTCTAGAATCCATAGAAGTTGGCTTGAGCTCCTAGTGATCTTGCACTGGCTGACCAAGTGACATCCTGCAGTAAGAACTAGTACTTGAGCATACAACACCGTCGCTTCCAAGTTTGTTATGAACCACGGAGTTGATAAAAGTAAAGTAGGAAGCCCGGGAGTTGCAACATTATTGCTGCAATACTAGTGCTCACCACTTTTTGGTGTTGGTTCGAGGGAAGTGTTAGAGTATTTTGTGATCATTGATTTCTTCTATTTTCTATCATAATATTCTGCTAATAGCTTATTTCAACAAAAGTAGAATAGAAATTTCCTTTCTTTCAGTTCTTCATTTCTTTCGCTTTCCTTTTCAATTATGCAATTTCCATTTCAACAAAAGTGGAATAGTCATTTCCTTGCTTTCAGTTATGTATTTCCTTGCTTTCCTCTTCAATTCTGCAAATTTCATTTCGGCAAGCTCATTTTAGTTAGCTGCAATTTGTTTGTTCAATCAACTTCAGTTTTGCAGGTACTATCAGTGTGGGGAAAAAGAAACAAAAACCAACCAAAAATATTTCCTTTCATGCCTCGTAGGAATAGAGATAATTCAAGTAAATTTTTTCCCAACACCCCCACTGCTTCACAGAGCCAACCTTCTCTCTTCTTCCGTGGCTGTGATCAAGAAGAACCCTTAGGTGAGCAACCTGACATATTTGAAGAACCCATAGGGGAAGAACAAGAAGAAGAAAACATTCCTTTAGAGCCAATGGATGAACGCAGAAATGCTAGGGGGAATGGAGAAAGAATACAGGGTACCTTTCCCATTTGGGAGACCAATGGGGACACCAAAATGAAGAATATAAGACCTTCTACCTTACCTTGTTTCCATGGTCTGACTACAGAGGATCCTGACACCTTCTTTTTTGAGTTTGATGTTATCTGTTGAGCCTATGACTATGCAGAAGATGAGAAAAGGTTGAAACTGTTCCCTTTTACTCTACAAGGATGCAGCGTTGTGCTGGTTCATGGGATTACCTGGCAATAGTATCACAACTTGGGCTCAGATGTAGCAAGCCTTTAACAACAAGTATAGAGACTATTGTAGGTCAAAATATACTAAAGAAGAAATTTTCCGAATGACTATAGGAAGTGATGAGTCCCTGGAAGACTATGAGGAGAGGTCCCAGCTCAGTTGCAAAAGGGTTGGGTGTACACTTGACCCCGAGTCTCTGAAGATGGTTCTGCTCATGGGAGTTTTGGAAGATCTTTTAGACACCCTCCATCTACTAGCCGGGGAATACATCTACCAACTATCATATGAAGACATAAAGATGTTGGCATTATGATACAAGTGTTGTCCTTGATGGAAACTCACTCAGAGACAGGTACAAGTGATGGCAACTTGATCAGAGGACAGATCTCAGTACAGCAAGACAAGAAAGAGATATATGCAGGTTCATTAAGGAAAATCAGCGTGTGCACGCAGGTTAGCTTAAGTAAAAGCGCGTACATGTGAAAACGTACCTTTGGTCAGTGGTGCTTAGTCCTTGGAAGTTGTGCCTATGGTTTTGGACCATGGTGTCTCGACGGGTGTGTCGATCCCTAGTTTTGAAGTTGATGGTATTATGTTACTATGGTTTTGGACCATGGTATTTTGAAGGGCCTAAGCCTATATAAGGAGAAGATCATTAGGCTAGTGTATCGAAAAAGTCTTGAATATCTAATGAAGAAAGAGATCTAGTATGCAGGTTCTGGGTTGATGATACATTGCTTGATCTGAGCTAAGGAGAGATCACATCGATTGATGGAAGGATAGATCGGGATCAAATTGTTTGAAATGAACTATCGGTATATGGTTGATTACGCATATTTTTAGATCTGCATACTGACATAATGTTATGTTATGAGTATGACTGATGACTGGTACAGCTGCAAGTTATGAGGAATTATTTTTAGATCTGTACGCAGGTTGGCTTCGGTAAAAGCGCGTGTATACGCGAGTTTGTTTCATTGAAGTAGCGTATATCTTTTGAAGCTTAATTTTTTTGGGTTGCAGTTGGGTCTGTCTGTTATTGCAGGGTTCTGTAGTCTGCTCTGTGTTCTGGTGACTGGGTGTTGACAGGGTTTCAGTGGTTCAGTGATTCAAAGTTTGATGATGCTAGTATTGGTTGTTTTGTGCTTCTATGATTTGCTATGAAAAGTGAATGAATCATGGTCTTCATATTGAAGTGTTGTGCTTTAGGAGTATCCAGTCTGAAAATTGATGAAAAGTGGTACCTGAAGGAAAGAAGATTGTAGGCCAGCACCTACGTACTAGTATCTTAGCTAGTACAAGAGCAAAGGGGGTTGGAGCTCCCTTCCAGGAGAGTTTGGAAAACGAGAGAAGGTTGTAGCCTTCTGCAGGTTGTAGCCTGCATACTGGTATAAGGCTGCACCAGTACAAAAGACTGTAAACTGAAGTTTCTTATTAAAGAAAGATAGAGATGACTTGCAGCAGGTGGTTTTCACCCACATTGGGTTTCCACCTTATATCATGGTGTTCATGTGTGTGGTTTTTGTGTGATGATATGTTCTGTTATACTGCACCTTTTTACTCTTAATATGGTTAATAATGTCATGATGCATTTACTGAAGATAAACTAATTGAATCATAAGATTTCTGGTTATACGCTGGTTGCTTTAGACACAGTAGCGTGTACACGCTGGTTCACTTAACTGAAGTAGCGTATATGTTTCTGAGTATTGAAAATGTTTTATTGATCTGATAATACTGATTCACCCCCCCTCTCAGTATTATTTCCAACAAAAGACTATTTTTAAAAACCATTCTAGAGTAGCCAGAAATAAAGGTGGGGGGAGTCAACCCATAGCTAGTACCTCTTCCTCTAACTCATCCATCAAAGGAGAAATCAAAAACATGTTGGAAGACTTCAAGAGTGAGATGCTACAGACTCTTGCCATGCAAATGGATACCTTGCATATCAAAAGGAAACAAGAGGAAACAGAGAGGGCTTTGGCCATCTTTTTCCCTAGATGCACTAGGAGGCATCCTAGGAACGAATGCCCATTGAACTCTATAGAGGTTTGTTTAGACTGTGAAGAAAATCATTCCACAGATAAGTGCCTTTCCTTACCCAGAATTAAAGTTGTATATCAAGGGTCTGAGGGAGTCACTAAATAACTCTATTACATAAACCAAAGAAGGCCACATGGACCTAGACCATACCAGCAGGGGATGTAAGGGACATCCCAGGCATACTATCACCCCAACCAAGTCACTTCCATACGTTCTTGGGGTCCCCTTGCTCATCCTTTCTGTTCCACACCTCCTCCTTGGTCCTTCACATCTCAATATCAAGCCCAACCAGCCAACCATTCATTTCAATCTTATGCTCAGCCATCACCTCAACGGAATGCACCTCATTAGGGGTGGAGGCCCCAGCACAACTCTCTCCCCACTCTTTTGCCTCCACCACCTACCCAACCACAACCATTACCTCCTACTCCTCCAAAGCAACCCCAAATGCCTGCCCGACAGAATCTGAACCCAAACAACAGACAAGCTCAGCAAGTGTATAGTGGGGAACCATCATGCCCAACTTATGCTATGGAGATTCAGGATATCAACCTGCGATCTCGGAAATTTCTCCCAGATAGTCAACCTCCACCTAGGGAGGTTGAGGAAGATAAAGAGGAGAGTGAACCGAAAGAAATTCCACCCTTTCCTGAGAGACTATCCATGACAATCCAGCCTACCCCAGAAGAAACTAAACTCCTGGGGGAATTGAAATATCTATGTGTAAAGATACCACTTCTCCAAGCCATAAAGGATGTGCCTATCTACAATAGGTTGATTAAAGAGAAGTGCTTTAGGAATCTAGGAAGGTGTAAGAGAGATGCCCTAACCATCAATGTCATCAGGCAACTGTCCAACCTTATGTTGGGGCAGGTAATCTCTCCAAAATATATAGACCCTAGAAGCCCAGTAGTTGATGTCCACATCAATGGCACCATGATCCCACATACTTTGATTGATTGGGGAGCTACCATTAATGTGATGGAAAAGGACACAATGCTCAAAATCAACCTTCAGGGCTCCTTGAGGAAGACCACAATCGTGCTACAGTTAGCAGATTGCTCCACCCTGACCCCTGAGGGGATTGTGGAAGATGTGATGATATCCATTGATTCTTGCGAGTACCTTACTAATTTCTTAGTTCTCCAGCCCAAGGCAAAGCTCATTGGGTATCCTCTCATTTTGGGAAGACCCTGGTTGGCTACCGCCGATGCCTACATCAGCTGTCGAGCTGGAAACATGACCATAAAGAATGGGCATATGTCCAAGCAGTTAATCCTATATCCTCCTGCCCAGCCTTCGTGAGAACATGATCTACCTCTCTGGTTGGAGGAGGGAGATGAGGATGAAGTTTATTCTGCATCGCTTTGTACATTAGAAATTTCCATGGGAGGGAAACAGCAAGATGAGGATGATATGATTGAAAATCTAATTCAGAATCCACCTCCCAATGTATCACCTTTAGAGGACATAGTAAGAGAAACCCAAAACAGCCCCTTAATTGATCTCTGTGTAGTCGACTCCACTTCTCTCCACATTAAGAATATAGATTTCGGTCCAGAAAGAACCTTGAAAGTCAATCCACGCGTATCCACTTCCCAGGAGAAGGAACTGCGTAGCTTGCTGAGAAAGCACTTATATGCCTTCGCCTCGAGTTATAAGGAGATGAAGGGAGTGCACCTTTCAGTTTGTACTCATCATATATACATCAAGGAAGGTTGCAAGCTAGTCAGGCAACCTCAAAGGAAGATGAGACCAGCACTTAAAGATATTGTTAAGGAAGAACAACAGAAATTTCTTGAAGCAGCGTTCATCTATCCCATCTCTGACAGTGAATGAGTCTCTCCTTTGGTGCTAATGCCAAAGAAAAATGGTAAATGGAGAATAGGTGTCGATTATTGAGAATTGAACAAAGCCACTAAGAAGGACCATTTCCCTTTACCTTTCATAGATCAAGTGTTAGACGGTCTCATAGGGAAAAAGTTTTTCTCTTTCCTAGATGGGTTTAGCGGGTACAATCAGATTCAAATCAGCCTCGAAGACCAAGATAAGACTAATTTCACTTGTCCTTAGTGTACCTTTGCCTATCGGATCCTTCCTTTTGGTTTGTGTAATGCTCCGGCCACTTTCCAAAGAGCGGTGCTGAGTATATTCTCTAAATTAGTTCATGATGTGGTAGAGATATACATGGATGAATTTAATTCTTATGGCTATGATTTTCAGGAAGATTTATCTAACCTAGGAAAGTTCTTGACAAGTGTATTGAGATGAACCTATCCCTCAATCCAGAAAAATGTGAATTTTTTATGACTGAAGGGACCGTGGTAGGGCATGCAATATCTCAACAAGGATTGCAGGTGGACCCCAAAAAAATTGCCATCATCCAATGTGTCCCACCTGCTCAAAAGGTGAGAGATGTTAGAAGTTTCCTAGGCTTAGCTGGGTATTAACAAATATTCATTAAGGATTTCAGCAAGCTAGCCTCTCCATTGTTTGGTCTTTTGGGTAAAGATGTCGAATCCATATGGTTGGAAAACTGTCAAGAAGCCGTAGATACCTTGAAAAGCAAACTTGTGTCCTGCCCATATTTTGAGAGTCCCAAACTAGGCCCTACCTTTCCACATTCACACAAATGCCTCGAACAAAGCAATAGGAGTAGCCTTGGGACAAATCGATGAAAAGTTACCTTATGCCATATACTTTATAAGCAAAAACTTGTGAAAGGCAGAGTTTAACTATACGGTAACTGAGAAGGAAATCCTAGCTATCGTACATTCCTTAAACAAAGTCAGCTATCAAACCTTTGTGCACACTAATCATGCTACATATAGATATTTAATGAAAAAAACAAATGTGAATGCTCGCATTATTAGATGGTTGCTTTTATTGTAGCAGTTTGATTTGACCGCTGTTGATAAGGCTGGCAAAGAAAATGCTTTTGCTGACTTTTTGTCTAGAATAAATTTGCCTATAGGTGAAGAAGGAATGATGGATGATCAAATGCCAGCTGAACACCTGTTTTCTATCTCAGTACTCTCTCCATGGTTTGTTGATATAACAAACTACTTGGTTTCAGCATAGTTCCCACCACACTTATCCTCAAAGGAGAATAGAAAAATAGTAAGGAAAAGTTCCCCTTTCACCTGGATTTGGGGCAATATCTTCAAACTTGGCCCAGATCAGATCTTGAGGAGATGTGTCAAGGAGGAGGAAGTTTTTGAAATCCTTATAACTTGTCATGATGGGCCTTGCGGAGGTCATTTTACAGCAAAAAGAACTGCCTTCAAGGTATCGCAAGTAGGCTACTATTGGCCCACTCTTCATCAGGATGTGAGGAGATATGTCAGCCAGTACAATCAGTGTCAAAGGATGGGGAAACCCACTCCAAAGGATGAAATGCCCATGCAGCCTCAAGTGATCTTTGAGCCATTCGAGAAGTGGGGCATGGACTTTGTGGGGCATATCAGCTCTCCTTCAAAACATAACCAATACATCATTGTGTGCACCAATTACCTGACAAAGTGGGTGGAGAGAAAAGCAATTAAAGTAGTAATAGAGGAAAGAGTAGCTAAATTTTTTAGAGAGAACATAATCTACAAGTTCGGTTATCCAAGAGAGTTGGTCACAGATCAAGGTAGCCAGTTCACTTCTAATCTAATTGAAGACCTGCTCACACATCATATAATCAAGCATAGGACTTCCACCCTTTACCATCCACTAGCCAATGAGTAGGTGGAGCTAACTAACAGAGAATTGGAAGGGATCCTGACAAAGGTAGTGAGCAACAGCACAAAAGACTGGGTGGATAGATTAGTTGAGGCCACTTCGGCCTACAACACAACATTGAAGACCACTACAGGGTTCACACCCTACGCGCTGGTCTATGGGAAGAAGGCTTTGCTGTCAATAGAATTTGAATTCAATGCCCTGAGGATGGCAGCTTAGCTAGACCTAGACCTTAGCTATGCACAAAAAGAAAGATTACTCTAGCTCAATCGATTGGATGAACAGAGAATGCAGGCCCTTCTCCATACAAAGGTAGTTCATCTTCAAAAAAAGATATGGCATGACAAAAATATCAAAGAGAAGCATTTTCAAGAGGGATATTGGGCACTACTCTATGATTCAAGATATAAAGATTTCAAGGGCAAGCTAAGGACCAGATGGCTAGGACCCTAAACTGTGGAGAAATGCAATGACAATGGTTCAGTTCTGATTAGAACCATTGATGATGAAGCCATCCCCATGCTTGTCAATGGACACCGGTTGAAAATATACAAGAAACCCCTCTCCAAGTGAGAGTTCATTGAAGGATTGAATAGGTTAGTGATGGTAGTGGAGTATGTCTTAGCCTCCACTTCACCCAATCACTGAAGAAAAATAGAAAAACAAAAAAACAAAAAAAAATAATAAGGACTCAAGAGAAAAGCTCCATGAGGTGGTTGAGTCCCATCATTGGGTTGAAAACCTCTCCTGAGGCATCCTAGTGGTGTCAAAAAAGAGAAGAACGGAAATAAGATCCATGGGTGAAAACCTCCCTTGGAGGCGCCCAGGGCGGGCAACTAGGGTGAAAACCTCCCTAAGGCGCCCTGGTTGTTTTCAAAAAAAAAAAAAATGAATTTCCAGTTGTATTGCAGGTGCAGGAGGGCTACAGGAAGCAACAACAGGTTCCAAAGGAGCTCTGAAACCAATACCAACACCTATCCTACCTTCCCTTTCCTTTCACCATCATTCCTAACATTCTTTTCAGCTCACTATGCTCCTTTTTCGAAAACTGTGTTTTCTACAGGAGGCCCTATGTTTTCTATAGGAGGCTCCTGTAGAAATTACAAAGAGCCAGAAATGGATTTTAAAGGTAGTTTGAGGAACAGGGAAGCTTCATAAAGGATTTATAAATCCTCCTGTAGTCTTCAAACCTCTCTTCCTTCATTTCTAGACCTACATCATATCCCAAGCAGCATTCTTCTCCCTGCCCAGAAAAAACATCGAAAAAACAGTTTTCTTAGAAAAAGAAAAGAACAAAAAATAAAAAAGGAACAACACCATTCACCTCACCTAAAGCCTACCCCTTACCTCTCCATATCTATCTACATTTTTGGCATCATCCTCATAGCTCCAAGCACAGTAAAAGCTAAAATTTCAAAGGGAGAAGCAGCTACAGGAGCTCCTATAGGAATTCCTATAGCAGCTAATCCCATTAAAATCTAGCATCAGTAGCATGAGGGTGCAAATCTGAAGGTTGAACCAGACACTTGAATATCAGATCCAGCCAGAAAGGAACTTGCACATAGCACAACCATATCTCAGCAAGAAGACAAGCATGCATCAAAAGAAATAAAAACATGCAATAGAAGGAAAGGCCATAGCACCTCACAACAAACGCATTTAGATCTCAAGTAAGTAACTAACCCGCTCCTCTGTTTACATTGGTATAATTAGAGAGTATGCAACAGAAATGAGATGGTTGAGGCTGGTTGGGGTTGACGTGGCCAGTTAACTTGGCCACCTTCATCTAATTGACTTCACTCATCCGAAGATGTCACTGCACTTGCGCTTAGTCACACTTAAGAGAGATGTCAAGGACAGGTAGTGGAGGTGGTGGGGAACTTTGATGCAATCATGAGGGGTGATGAAAGATCACATCGAGAAAGAAGAAATGAATCCAAGAATTGTTCATTTATGTAATGTAAAGGAGGTTGCCCCCTCGAAGAGGCTGAATTCTAAGGCGTGGATCTCTCTTTTCTATCTTTTTGTGAGCTGGTTTCATAACATTTGGTATCAGAGCTTTGGATTCTAGGGTTTCACTGCTCCAAACAGGTCATCGTGGCATTTTCGCTATAAATTTTTTTCTGTGATGATTCAGAAGTCGCAAAAAAAACCCATTTCAGAAGAAATCGCACTGAACCTCGGGTCCAAATTTCAGAACTTTTTACGCGATATTTGCGGAGATATGACCTGAGGAAGTTGGTCTTTTTGCAGACTCCTGAATTACATTCAAAACAGGTGACTTGGGGAAAATCGTCATAACTCTCTTTCTGAGCATCGGATTGAAATTTCGTAAGAAGGTACAGAAAGAGGACGGACTGTAGTTTCTGTTTATATATTTTTCAGAGTCAAAGGTGGAAACAGTGACACGTGGCACTTCATACAAGTTTGGTCTACTGAACTAGTCTATAATCCGGTCACTGCGGGAGATTGTGCATAACTCTTTCTTGGAGAATCCAATTTGGATCAGACTTGAGGCATTGGAAAGAGGACACAGAGGGCTACTATAAATCACAATTTCAGAACTTAAAGAGCTGAAAGTACAGAGTTACAGTCGTTTCAAGGTAGAGCTCCTAAAATCAAGAAAAAGCAAGATGAGGAAGTTTGATGGCAATGATCCGGTAAATTGGATACTTCAGATGGAGCAATATTTTGATATACATGGTGTACAACTATTACAAAAGGTATGTATTGCATCTTCATATTTAGAACCAGATCAATTTTTATGGTACAAAGGGCTTTGTTCTCGTAAAAAACTTGTTACGTGGTCAATTTTCACGGAGGAAATGATAGCACATTATGAGGATACGAAGAGCAACACCTTCTTTAGAGCAACACCACAACAATCGGAAAGAGTAAAAGGGCTTTGTGACATAATGGAAAGCAAAATTATGGAGACCAGGAAGCATACCCCTCACAACTATAAAGATGGAAGTGTTGTTTCTCCCAGCCTTCCACAACCTACAAGGGTTACACCACAACAATTGGAAGAAAAAAGAGAAAAAGGGATTTGTTACAATTGTGATAGCAAGTGCACTAAAGGTCATAGGTGTGCTGAGAAGAAATTATTTTACATAGAATATGAAGAGGAGGAAGAAAAGGATCAAGAAACATCAAAAGAAGAGGATATATGTCAGGACACCACCCCAGAGAAAGAAGAAATGAATCAGACCATATCTTGTAAAGCATTGGCAAAAATTACCACTCCTCAAACTCTCAAGATAGAAGGACATATCAAGAAGAAAAAGGTGCAAGAAGTGAAAGATCACATCGAGAAAGAAGAAATGAATCCAAGAATTGTTCATTTATGTAATGTAAAGGAGGTTGCCCCCTCGAAGAGGCTGAATTCTAAGGCGTGGATCTCTCTTTTCTATCTTTTTGTGAGCTGGTTTCATAACAGGTGATTACAAGGAAAGGGAAATGATGACAAGGTAGGTGGGTACTAGTGTACACTTGGCCAGCTCACCCTCCATCACCAGAAATATCCATAAAAAGCCATAAATACTACTCACTGAAGCACTCTCACCACCTTTCTCCTTCATTCGCTCCTCAAAACTCCACTCCTGATACCTTCTGGTGCCCCCATCAACCTCGTACCTATTGTTCTCCACTGATCTCTCCAACATCCCTACTCTTAGTGTTCAATAGGAGCACCTACAGGTTCTACAGAAGAACCTATAGGAATCCTACAGGAGGGCTGGCAGTGTTCTACAGGAGGGCTAGTAAGTTGTTTTAAAGAGGAAAAACATGATTTTTAGCACAATTCTTGGGCTACAGAGGTAGATTTTTGGCATACTTCCATTGAATATCAAAATATTCTAGTAGTGGTTTAGTTTTTGAGGAGAAAAGAGCATTGTTGGGTGGAGGAATTTCATAAAAGAATTGTTGCTTATTTCTTAAATAAAACACAGTCTCTGTCTCTCTGTTTTTCTTCAAAAAAAGAAAATATTCTCCATTTCCATACTTGGTTTTCCAAGGAAGCATACACCAAATGATAGGAGGTTTTATGAGGAAGGAGCCCACCAACTCCTCCAGGCTCCATGCACACCCCCAAGTAGTGGACATATTCAGAAGAGCCAATTAGATGAACGTTTTTGAAAAATTCTGAGGGTTTGATGAGGAAATTGCTCAAGAATTTGCCCACTGTTTGGTCCCTCACTCCAGAACACATGCCACTATCACTTTTAGAGGTCTTTCCATGGAGTTAACCACTGAATTTATCAGTGGGGTAACTACCCTTCCTCTTGGGTTACCTTGGAGTAAGGATGAAAAACCAATTGGCCAAGCTGCCAAGAAAAACTTCTTCCAAAACAATGAAACCCCTGTAGAAGATAAGAATGGCATAAGAAGGGCTTGCATACCATACCCTTGGGATGAAGTTAGCTATCAAATAATCAAGTATATTTCCTGTGAGGGGAGATATAGCATTGTCTATGGTTACCACTTTATAATCATGCATGAACTAAGGTATGGCATGGACACTCCAACCCCTCAGAAGCTCAGCATCCCTTACTTCCTCCTGTTGTCCCTCATTGACTCCAGTACTAAAGCAAAAGCAGGAAATTGAGACCAGCTAGCTCACCATGGGTTAATCAAAATTTTAGTGGAAGATGCCCTCCATACATTCACAATCCCTATAGCCTGGGAAATTTTCCAATACATTACTGCTGAATATGACATCAAGACCCTTACCTATGATATTAGCCCCACTGGTAGTGAGGAGGAAGTGTAGCAAGGGGAAGAAGGAGAAGAAACTGGTGATTTAGAGGAACAAGAAGGGAAGAAGAAAGAAACCAAAACAGAGCAGGGAGAAACAAAAAAAATAGAGACAGAGAAAAAGACAGAAGGAGGAGAAAAGGGGGCAAAAAACACAGAAGTGTCTCTTGAAACCCTAGAAAGAGAGTCAACGGCTACTCTCACTGCCCTCAGCACCCCAATTAAACCAATAAAAAAGAGGAAGAGGCAGACCTCAATGTATTTCAGGGCTTGGAAGATCAGAAGGATCAAAATAAGGAAACCCCAGCGTTATTCTAAAGTGCCTATTGTTATTGAATATTCGCCCTCTGCCCAAGGAAAAGAATCCCCTTCCAGGGCACCTATTACTTATGAAAGGGGAACTCCTAGATATCCCACATGGAAAGAAAAAGCAAAAGTACAGGACTCAAAAATAGTTCTACAAGAGGCACAGACTCTTCTATAGGAGACCTTGTCAAAACCACAAGAGACTGAAAAAATTGAAGAAAGGGTAGAAGGACAGCCACAGGGGAAGGAGGAAGCAACAGAGGCACAAGAACCTGACCCCCAACCTAGTCTTTGCTCTTGATACAATCTTCTTGAGGGGGCAGAATCATTCCAAAAAAATTTGCAATTCCACTGTTCTTTGAGTTGGAGAAAGAAATAATAAGGACCCATAGGTGGATGCAAATAGCCAAATCCAAAGGAGTTGAGGATATTGGCCACATGGAGGACAAACTTAGAGAAATGGGCAGAGAGTTAAGTGTTGTAAGACATAGAGAAACAATCACAGGAAGTCACTTCGAAACTGAAAATGAATTGCTAAGAAGACAGCTACAAGAGAAAGAGACCCAATTGGCATGCAAGGGGAGCTGGTCCATGGAGGCATTGCAATGTAGGACACCAGCAAAATCCTATGGCCTATATCTCAAGGACCAATGGATGCAATTTCAGATCAAGACTTTGGCACAAAGAGACACAATTCCTTTCCAAGATTATAGGTAGTTCATGGACCTGTGTGACCAAAGCACATAAGAAGATAAGGCAAAGATGGTAGAATTCTATCTGCATAACATGGCCCTCACAGACATGAATTTGTGGGACCCCAATGCTAGGCTAGGGGACCTGCAACTAATGGCCATGGCCTCATGGGTGAACCATGAAGAGTTAAGGGCAGCAAAAATAGGAAAGTTGATGATAAAGGAGCAGAATGAGCCCTTAATGATCAGAGCTGAGCCATCAGACCCCATGGCACTCATCAGCACACATAACCTGCTTGCACATAATCCTCAGATTTCCCCTAGATATATCAGTTATCAGGTTCAAGCCATTGCACATTTTGAGGATATGGAAAGGTTACTTGGGGATGACTGTGTGCATGCCTGTATGAGGAGATGGAACACCTTACCACACAGTCCGTAGATCAAGGAGTATCACTTCCCAATGAGGATGAAAGAGGCATTAAGGAGAGTGCCAATGTATAAGTGCTCCATGCAGAGGCTACAGGTCAATTGGATTGGCCTCAAATTGAGTCCCTCACTGCTGCTAGGAATGTTAGAAGGCAGAAAAGAAGAAGAAGAGAAACAACAGTGGGAAGAGGTAGACAGAAAGGCAGGATTCTATGACAAAGAGGAGGAGACCACATCAGAAGCATGGGATGCTAGGGAGGCCGCCAGGGCCATCAAAGATGAGGATATGGACTAAGTAGCTGAAAGGATGACCAACAATTTTAGTAGGGGGTGATGATGAGCCTCATAAATGGGTAGTTATATGGGCTCATTTTACCTCCTAACCTAGTCAAATCAACCATTCTCTTAGCTTATTGCATGATTTTCTGATTATATTTATGCTTATAGAGTAAGTTGAGTTAGTTATGATGCCATGAGCTCTAATATGTGTTTAATACAAATTATTGATGATTTTTATGGTAAAATTCAAGGATCCAGTGGACAAATGGTAGCAATAAATTGAAGTGGACAAAGGAAAGGACTTATAGGAGGGAATCCCCCTCATTTATTACTCCTCACTTCGAACTTCCCTTCCTTCAGCTCAGAGTACAAGCAGCCAAGTCATGGATTAGCAGGCAGCTAAGCAAAGTGGAGGATAACTGATGTTTATCTCGAGTTTTGGGAGCCAAGCCTCCTTGATTTTGAGGAAGCTATTGGGAGCTTCATTTGCATAAGTAGAGAGACCTAGGGCCTCACTAGGGAGTTGGTCAAATTTTTGTTGAACTTTTGCTGCAGCATTGCTTATGTAAACTCTGCTCAACTTTGAGCTTATTATCTTGTGACAGTTCATGTAATCATAGTATTGTTTTGAGAATAAAGATGGAATCCTTTTTGAGTTAGCATTTAGTTACCTCAGAGGGCTAAAGCTCTTGGGTTAGGGCCCAATCCAAGTAGTCAAGCTCCTCTTTGCTTGTATTTGTATGATTTATTTCATTTTGTAGAGTAGGTTGCTGCTAGATGTATTTCTTTTCTAATTAAGAATAGGTTTCTTTTTATGGTTGAGTAGTTTTCTTCCATTTGTGATTTCTAGAGTAGATTAAGTAGTGATAAAGAAAGGATCCAAAAGGCTAGCAATAGTGCCTTGGCCTCTCTTCCTCCCTTTGGGACCATGATTTGAGGCAAAATCCCTCTTGTTGCCCCAAAAATACAGATTTTCCTCGTTCATAGGATCTCTAGTGTTTGCAGCTTCTTAGTTGGTTCCTAGTCTAGTTTAGCTTTGCTTCAGAACTTCTTCTTCATGCACATTTTCTTATTTTCAAGAGTCTTCTTTCATGCTTTATTTTCCTGCAATGGTTATCAACATTTCCTTTCATAGATCATAGTTTACTAGATGTAAAACTCTGTTTTTTAGATACACTGATTTCCTTGCTTGCTCAATATCATTGGTTGCCTGTCATTTGTTTATGCAGCAGATATCTTCTAGCAGTAGGCTTGCCTATCAGCCATTCGATTCTCCATCTGATCCATGCCCTATAATTCGCCCAAGTCTCCCCTCAATTCTACCTTAGTTTCCTACATTTTCTATAGACTTTCCTCTCTCTCCTTGAGCAAATCCACTCATATTTCTCTCTCCTAATGATTCTTGGTAGACCCCTGGTGACCTAACACTTCACTTCAACCTTCATCTACCTTCTCCACCCACCCTCACACCTTCAAAATAGTGAAAACTGCTCTCGGCCTCCTCCTGTAGGCCTCATGTAGAACGTTGTTTTTCCTCCTATAGATTTCTTGTGTCTTCCTGTAGATTTTCTTGTAGGCTTTCTTTTGAATATCTTCCAGAAGGCCACCTGAGACCTCCTAGGACCCATCCACACCATTCTACATCCTCTCACATCCCAAAACTGCCCTCCATCACCACCTATTCGCTACCACATTCACAAACAAATAAATTACACGCATGACAAATTCACATAAAAATACATAAAAAACCAAAACGATGCTTTTTTCTTATTTGCTTCTAGAAACAGCTTAGTTAGATGTTGTTTGCTTCCTTAAGTAGGTAATGGCATTCCTTTCGTGATTTTCATAGTGCTTTCTATAAGAGTAGGATTAGTGGTTAACTAGGATTTCCTTGGTTTGCTTTACATTTCAGTCTTCCTTTCTGCAAGTAGAATAGCATCAGTAGAGTAATCTCTCTTTTTCCTTTCATCACATATAGAGCTTCCTCTAGAATCCATAGAAGTTGGCTTGAGCTCCTAGTGATCTTGTGTCGGCTGACCAAGTGAAAACCTATAGTAAGAACTAGTACTTGTGCATACAACACCTTCACTTCCAAGTTTGTTACCGGGTTGATAAAAGTGAAGTAGGAAGACCAGGAGTTGCAACATTATTGCTATAATATCGGTGCTCACCATTGTGCTATTTAAGACAAAGCAAGTAAAACATTAGTACTGAAGCAAAACTGAAGTTTGCAAAGATTGGAGATTATTAAGATGACACTACTGTGGATAAGGTAGCTGAGGTACTCTTCCAATATCAAGATATTTTCCCCACCAAGTTTTCGATTTGAAGGGCATAGTAGGAGATTTGGGCAATATGAAAATGAATTTGAAGCCAGACGCAAAGCCTATTAAAAAGAGGCTATATCTCATTAATCCTAAATACAAGGAAAAGGTTCGCCAAGAGATGGATAAGATGATGGAAGTAGGCATCAGAGAACTGTTTTGAGGAATCTGATTGGGTGAGCCTAATGGTTGTTCAGGAGAAGAAACAGAAGGGTGAGATAAGGATTTGCGTAGATCTATGGAATCTTAATAATGCATGTGTCCATGATCCATTCCTGACATCGTTTACCAATGAACTATTAGACAATGTTGGAGGGTAGGTGGCCTACTCTCTCACTGACAGGTTCTCTGGATATCATCGGATTAAGGTCGCGCCTGAGGATAGGAGAAAAACTCCCTTTGTGACAAAATGGGTTTTATTTCTATACACTGTGATGTCATTTCGACTCAAGAATGCGCCTGTGAGTTTTTCTCACATAGTCATTGCAACATTCAAGGGGTTCATTCATAAGTTCTTGGAAATATACTTTCATGACTAGAAAGTGTTTGGATTAGTAAAGCGCCATGTAGGAAGTCTGTGCTTGATGTTGGATATGTGTCGTAGATACCAGATCGCGCTGAATTTGAAGAAATGATTCTTTTGTGTTCCCTTTGGAATCTTGCTGGGTCACGTGGTGTGCAAGAAAGGGTTGATGGTGGACCCTACAAAGATTGCAGTAATTGTGAATTTGGAGGCACCAAGGAACGTTAAGTAGTTATGTGCAATGTTGGTACATATAGGATATTACATAAAATTTATCAAAGCATATGCTCAAATTACTGCACCTATGGATAAACTGCTGAAGAAGGACCCAACATTTTTCTGGGACGAAGAATGTCACCATAGCTTAGATGTCTTAAGAGAAAAGATGGTCACCACGCTGATCTTGGTTTTTCCAGACTAGAAAAAGGAATTTCACATACATGTGGACACCTCTTGCATTTCATTGGGTGTAGCGTTAACACAATATGGTGAAGGAGAAATGGACCATCCTATAGCCTTCATGAGTAGGAAATTATCGAAGGTCGAGAAGAATTACTCAACGAGTGAGCGTGAAGGATTGGCCATGGTGTACGTGCTGCATAAGTTTAGGCACTATCTGTTAGGAGGGAATTTCAAAATATATATAGATCATTATACCTTGAAATACCTGGTTAATAAGCCTGTGTAGCGGGGGAAGATCTGCAGATATTTGCTACTATTCCAAGAGTATGACTTTGAAGTAATTGTAAAACTAGGGAGGTTAAATGTGAGACCTGACCATCTGTTGCAGATCAAAATAGTTGAGGAGCCCAATAATTTGGAGGAAGGTTTACTAGACACGCAACGCTTTGTGATGTGCGTAGAAGATAACCATTTTGCATATATCATTCATTTCTTGACTATGGGGATGGTACTAGAAGGGTATACAAGTCAGGAAAAGAAGGAACTCATAGTGCGTGTGACAAATTTCTCATTTATTGTGGTACATCTATATAAGATGGGTGTAGATGAAATATTGTGGTACATTCTCATTGAAGCTCAGGGAGGGGTTGCAGGAGGTCATTATGCAGGAAAGGCGACTGTGCAGAATATTTTTCGCCCACATCTATGGTGGCCAAGGCTGCAAAAGGATTCCAAGGCATATTGTAAGGCATGTGATGCATGTCAGAGAATGGGTAAAACGACGCAAAGGGATGAATTTCCATTAGAACTTCAAGTATCTTTGCAGCCCTTTGAGAAATGGGTGATTGATTTCTCTGGTCCAATTCAGCCCTAAGGAAAGAAAACTAGTGTGCGCTATATCATCACCATGACAAAATATCTAACCATATGGGAAGAGGCATAGCAGGTTAAGGATTGTACCAGGGCTAAAACCATAAAATTTTTTGTTTGAGTATGTCTTAACCAGATTTGGCTGCCCAAAAGTGTTGATGAGTGACAGAGGCACGCACTTTCTAGACGTAACAATCAGCGCGTTGACAGAAGAATTCCAGGTCTACCATTAGAAGACTACACCTTATCACCCACATGCCGATGGAATTGTTGAAGCCTTCAACAATATTTTGGAGAACATGTTGACAAATATCTACAATGCACAATGAAATGACAGGGATATGCACGCGCCTGCGGTACTATGGGCTTATAGGATCATTTGCAAGAAGCTGATAGGGAAAATGTTATTCATATTCGTATATTGTGTCAAAGCTGTAATTTCGATGGAATATATTGTGCCTAGTCTATGCATAGAAGCCCTCATAGGTATGGTTGGTTAAGAGGCATTGGAGGGATGGTCACACAACTGGTGGAGCTTGAAGAGGATTGATTTTTGGGAGGATTTCATGAGCAAGTATAGAAGGAACGTGAAACATCATGGCACGATCGCCACATCAAACTTGACACATTCAAGGTAAATTATATTTTCCTATTATATGATAGAAAATTCACTAATTTTCTAGGAAAATTCCAGATGCATTAGCTGAGGCCATATATTATCAATGAAGTTACAGATGGATGATCTATTCAGCTCACGAAGCCGACTAGTGAACCTTTTCCGAGACGAATGAATGGGAGCTGATTTAAGCTGTATACAGGAGATCCTACGCAATGATTATATGGTTAAAGGATAGTCTTAGTGCTGCAGGAAGTTGCAATGGAGTGCGGGACTATAAATTACACTCCACGATTTGGAGGATTACACAGCAGCTGTGCTGTGTGAAAAATAATGAAGTTGCAACCTAGGAAGCTGCATGCAGGAAGTTGTGCCATGGAGGGAGGTGTCTCGCAGCACAACAGCCAAGTGACCATTGGAGTCACTCTTCATGACTAGACAACCAAATGATGGTTAAGAGGAGTGGGTTGATGACATTTAAGGCAAAAATATTTGAATATTTTTTGCCAAAACACCATTTATTGTCAAAATTTCGGGGGAATGGTCAGATTTGAATTCAGCACCTCCTATAAATTACGTGTGTCAGTCCAATAGAGAACACTTTCCACCCTTAGAGTCGTTGTTGAATTTTGTTTTATATTGCTTATAAGCTAAGCGTTTTGGGAGGAATTCATGGCACACAAAGACATTTCTCTCGAAACCCGTGAGTTGTTTACGGAAAGGATGACTACCACCAATCCTACTGAAACCTTGAGTTTGAATGCAACCATATCCGATGCTCGAGGAGCAAAAGTATCCAGAGTAAAAGCTATGCCTACAGTGCCCATGATGCTCAGGTCACCAAGGCCAAAGCAAAACATGGTAAAAAAAACAACCTGCCATGAAAGAGAAGCAAATTGGAGCAAAGGAAAAGCCAAAAAAGCCACTATAGGTACATGATTCCCCAAGGAAGCATACTGCGACACCAACACAGAAGAAAGATAAGTAGCGAGTGAAAGATAAGCAAAAGGTAGTAGACCTAGAGGCGAAAGAAGGCCAAGGAACAGAAGAAAATGATGCCAAAGGAGTGGAACCTATAATGAATCTACCTGGGTATATCCGTCCAAGAAAGAAAAAGGTGAATATCACAAAGGACCCAGACTTTGAGAAATTCACCATCTCCACACCCCTGCTACCTGAGTAGGTCTCATTTGAAGGTCCTCGGCTCATGCAGATCCCACTATTGAAGATGGAGGATTGGGACCTCATGTATCACGCTAAGTTCTCCCACTTGGCGATGGACAAATATATGAATATAGTTTATTATGAAGAGAGAGGTGTTACAATGATGGAAATGGAGGAATGGGTCCATGGTGTTGACCTATCAGGGGGTCTCAACTTGCTATGGGTGCCACATTACCACCACACCCCCATTAACACAATTTGTGTGTGCCAGATGCTTACATTGGTGTACGATGGGTGCCTATGGCTAGGAGGGCCTATATGCATCACACATATTCTCAGTCATAGGATTACGCACCTGCCATGCGAAGGTCTGAACCCAGACAAGGATTTTAGCAAAAAGACAAGGGAGAAGGACCTTGCAAAAAGAATGAAGAAAGATTATGAACTTGTAAAGAAGTCACATGGGTATTCAATTTCATCTATCTCTAGCCCCATAGTTCAATTGGAAACACCAATATTAGCAAGAAAGGTAATGATGAAATGTCATGCAGATGAAGTTTTAGCGCCCGTAGTGTCCCTAGCTGCACTGTGCACGAAGCCTGTGCAGTTCAATTGGTCTAGAATGAAACCAAGTTGTTTCACTACACTTGGTTATTGATGTCCATTATGCTTGTCACGTGGGAATTAGAGGAGGATAGCTAGTTTCCTTCACTTGAGGAAGGATTGTCAGAGGCAACGTAATTCACCTCCTTATGGGCTACTAAGGACCCCACGTGGATCATAGAGATGAAAATATTTTGGGTCCTGATGGAATCAAGTCTTCGTGTGGCTATTAACTAGTGTCCAAGGTTGTCCACAACCCTGTACACGTAGTTGTCAGCCTACTCAACATTCAAGGCTGACTTCCACAGGGTGTAAATCTAGGTGTGAGAGGATTGAGCATAGAAGTGGCATGACTTTCCATATTTGGTAACATAAACAGATATACAAGATGTGGTATCAAGATGGCCCGCAGAGTGGTACACCCCTTCAGATCTCGTTGTTGGGACAAGCAAGGGTGCGGAGAGCATTTTCGCGAAGAAAATGAAGGAGGCATCTAAGCAGGACTTGACCATGTAGAAAAAGAAGGACGCTGTAGAGAAGGCTTGTGTTGAGAAGGAATGCACTACCAAGGAGAAGGCATAACAAGAGCAATGTGATTCCTAGAAAGGTGACAAGTCACCTTCGCTAGAAACAAAAACATAAGAGCTTACAGGACAAGCCGGTGGAGGTGCGGAAGGGAAACACACCTCCTTCATTCGGAAAAGGAGTGAACTAGAGTAGCAAGGTGGATCGCATAAAAATAAGAAAGCTCAGAAAACACAGGTTGACCCCATGGTGCTGACGAAAAGTGATCTTGATGAGATCGGTGATAAATTCAGGGAAACCATAATAGAAGTACTGCTGCAGTTTGAACAACAGTACATGCAGACATGGGAGGAGTTTAGAAGGATCTTCGAGAGTTGTAGCTCCAAGGAACCAAGATCCAAGAAGATGTTGGGAAGGCGAGTGGTGCACAAGGTAGTTTGGCACAGGGTAAAAGTATAGTCATGGAGATATCCTGGCTGAAGGATGTGCGAGTGTTCCCCTTTCCTAAAGGTTGAGCCTGTTTCAACACCAAGGAACATCACACCCTCCTTGATAAGGTCATAAAAATGGGTTTGAAAGTTGCCACGATATGACTTGTGTCACTGCATGCACTACTATAGGGAGTCATGGAAGAGTTTCACATCATGGAATAGTGAGCACTCAGCGCTGTCAGTGAAATCAAAGTCAATAATCAATAGTTTTTCGCTGAAAAGGCATAGGTTCTGAAAGAGGAGGAGACACTACAGGAACACAGTCCATGATTGGAGTCTGTAGTCACAGAGGCATGCAGGACTATTCCTAAGTTTCATATCCCCGAGGATTCACATCTAGAAGTAAAGATAAAAAAACTAGCTGTTGGTGTGCGCGAAGCCAAATCTGAGGTTAACTGAGTTTAGTTTGAACTCAACATGATCAGTGAGTTGCAATTAAATTTGTATCCCATAGCTACGTTGGAGGTCCGGGAGCAGCGTGGAGCTGCAATCAAGGAAGGAATAGTCACTCTGGATGCCACAGTTTCTAACTGCATAGTATTAGTTTAGCAAGCCATGGAGTTGGTAACAAATCTGCTAGAGGATCCAAACCTGCAAATGCTAAATACAGAAATAAGGGAGTTGTAGTGACAATACGATGAGGTTAAGGAAAATGTGTGCTCCATTGCACCAGCACAGTGCCTAGCTAAATTACAAGAGGGAAATCAGCTTATAGCGCAGGTAGAGGAAGAACAGAAGAAGGAGGCCTTGCTAAAGGCCAAGTTGCATCCATGGTTGGAAGAGGCTTATCACGTCATGACAACCATCTAGGATAAGCTTAAAGGTTTGCAGCAGACACAACAGACAATGAGGTTGGCTGCAGAAGGACCAGCTACAGAAAAGTTAGTTAAGTAAGTCAATAAGGAAGAAACTTAGAGCACTATCAAAATTTCCATGATCCAAGTAGAGCTGGGGGATCTTCACAACAAGATCGTAGTGCTAGTCGAGTGACTCGAGGGCGACTCATGACCTTTGTGTTGGGAGCCTTTTGGGATGGGGTCCCCAGGGTAAGTTTTGGGGTTAAGATAGCCCAAGTTTTGATATATTTTTTTTATAAATAATGTAAAGTCTCCATGATTTGTGGATGCAGAGCGTGTATATGATTAGGAGTCAAAGGGGTTTTAGCCTCTTGTTTATGTAAAATTTGAGTCAGTTTTGAGATCCACCCATGGTTCGCGGACCATGGGATTGTATGAAAAAGGCTATAAATAGGTGTATCTTAGAGAGTCTAAGGCATATCATGTTAGTAATGGACAAATAAAAGAGAAGTGATAGTGTAGAGAAGTAGGTCAGAAAGGAGAAGAAAGGCTATGTAGTCGAATGTGTAGAGGCCTAGTTAGAGTTTGCAGCTGAGTGTGCGGACCCTTGTAGATAAGTGCACAGGGTAGTTTTGACGAGGCATTGCTAAAGGCAAGGTTGTAGCCATGGTTGGAAGAGGCTTATCAAATCATGACAACCATCTATGATAAGCTTAAATTCTTGTAGCCGACACAACAGACAATGAGGTTGGTCGCAAAATGATAAGCTACATAAAAGTTAGTTGAGGAAGTCAAGCAAGAAGCAACTCAGCGCTCTGCAAAAGTCACCATGATCCAAGAAGAGCTGGGGGATGTTCGTAGCAAGATCGTAGCACCAACTAAGTGACTCGAGGGTGAGTCATGGTCTTTGTGTTGGGGGCCTGTTGGGATTGGGTTCCCTGGGTCAATTTTGGGGTTAAGATAACACACGTTTTGATGAATTTTTTGTAAATAATGTAAAGTCTCTGTAATTTGTGGATGTGAAGCGCGTATATGATTAGGAGTCAAAGGGTTTTTAACCCCTTGTTTATGTAAAATTTGAGTCGGTTTTGAGATCCACCCATGGTCTGCAGACCATGGGATTGTATGAAAAAGGCTATAAATAGGTGTGTCTTAAAGATTCTAAGGCATATGATGTTAGTAATGGAAAGATAGAAGAGAAGTGATATCGCAAAGTAATAGGTTTGATAGGAGAAGAAAGTCTCTACAGCTAAGTGCAAAAAGGCCTAGGTAGAGTCTACAGCTGAGTGCGCAAGGTAGTTTTGAGTCTGTAAATCTGAACTGAAGATCAATAAAGAAGAGTTACCGAAGAATTCCTGTACATATCTATTTATTTTTCTTAATGCAGTTAGTATTATATGCTATCAATGAATAATGTGTTTATGGAATAATGATATAATGATGCGCAATTCTCTTGAATAATCCTTAATAGATGTACACAATGCATGTTAAGTAGTTTCGTGAAGACACTAATGAATTATGTTATGTTTCCCAAATAACTTAAGTAGATCTACGTGAACACTAATTTAGGGTAGTTATCTGATGTATGTAAGTGGATAAATTGATTGTTAAGGGTCCACAAAGGTTGATTGTAGACCTTCACGAAGGTCTGCAGACTGTTTCAAGGGAGTTGTAGTAACGAGCCCTAAGGGCTTATCGGTCTACGTGAGGGAATATTTGAGGCGCTAAAATACATCACACTCATCTCTAGATGCAAAAACTTGGTTCTTGCATCCCCCTATTCTTGTTCGGGTGAGATTGCAGCCTGCGCTACGTGGGTTGTTGCTGAAAGGGCCAGTAGTGTAAGGATTTGTTGGTTGGCGCAACTAACTGTAAACCTGGGTAAGGATCCCCTAAGAGAACTCTCTCTCTCTCTCTCTCTCTCTCTCTCTCTCTCTCTCTCTCTCTCTCTATATATATATATATATATATATCGTTTATGGTTTTCGGAGATCCATGTTACATTTGGACTGAAATTTAGATATCATCTAGATATCTAAACACCCAACCTAGATATCATTCACTTAACCTATAACATATTGCATATGTCTTCATCAATGCTCTTCTTCCATATGCTATCCACTTCTGACATCTCCTCTGCAATATTTGGTGCATTTTCTAGTTATAGGTCATTTATAGGTTATAAATGTCTTCAAAGTTTCACCTCTAATTGAGTATTCAACTTAACTTATTGATTCTCTTATAAGTAACTATTTATCCCTCCACTCACATTTCATAACTTCCATAATCATTAGGTAGGGACCTGGAACTTCGATGTTGCTTTGCTTGTTTAGTAAAAGATTGTCGAGACTTTAATTTATTAAAAGTTGTAGAATTCACAATTTATGATGTTTGAAGGTCTACTTTTTAAAATTCTAATTCTTTAAAGGGTTCTAGCTCAATGGAAGAGAAACTTCTTTACAAATAGGAGGTTGGTGGTTCGATTCCATCTTTCCCTAATATCCATATGGAATGGCGATGATCAATTTTTGGTGACAAAGGCTCTTTTTTCCATCACCATTGAGCTTATGGTGACATTTTTTGACCCTCACCAAAATATGAAATGGTGGCGGTCAACGAACGCCACCATATATATGCATCAATAGTGATGACCATGAATGGTTTGTAATCATAAATAATTATTGTTGATATGAAATGGTGACGTTCACTGTCCATCATTATAGTAATTATTCATGACAGGCCTTGAATGTCACCACAACACCTATACTTTTGGCAATGCGGATTTTGGTGATGGTCAACAAACGTCACCATATATATGTACCAATAGTGACGGCCATGAAATATCCATTACAATAAATCATTGTTGTTCATATGAAATGGCGACAATCACTATCCATCATTGTAATCAATAATCATGAAGGACCTTGAATGTCACCATAACACCTATACTTTTGGCGACGCTACCTTTGGTGACGTTCAAATTTTGGTAACCGAGGCTATGGTCCGTCACCATTTCTCATATGAAATGATGAAAATCGCTATCTGTCATTATAGATCATTATTGGTGATAGAATTTTAATGTCACCACAACACCTATACTTTTTCCGATGCCACCTTTGGTGACATTCAATTTTTGGAGACGAAGGATCCTTTGAACGTCACCAATGAGCTTATGGTGACATTTTTTGTCCCTCACCAATGTAATTTTTTCTTATAGAATTCATCATATTGTTGGAAACCACTTTCTCAGCACTATCCAATTGTGCTACTTCCAGGAATATATAAGCTAATTTCATTGAGAAAAATGCTCTCAAATATTGATCCAGCTATTCACCTACTCTTATGATGGTTCTCTACTAAATACTTTAGCTACCAGAAGGCTCCCCCTAAGCTTGACATGGCATGCATTTGTCATTATTACCCATTTGACACCAATATCAACATTATTGTAAACAATAATTTATTCTAAAATTCCCTCTCCATATACCCGATTGGCAATGTTCTTGAATTCTTCCATAAACATATCTACAAAGTAGAATCTATTCACATGCAGGGTTTCAAATTTATTTCTAAGTGTATACAATTTTCAATTTTTACTTTATTAGTGCATTGATTGGTTGTATCAAGAGTACTCTGTTAGAGTCAGTATTTTCATACTGCCATCAGTGATCAAAATTCCTCTTTTATATCATATTAGTGTCCCATGTTGAAATTTTTATCATTCCACCTAGGTCATCATGTAAAAATTTACTCACTGATGGTAGCCCAAGTTCAAACTCAAAGCCCCTCTCAAAAAATCAATATTTGTTGGCCCACCTTCATGTGTCTTGTTGGGCATACATCAATCATAAAATATCATTTCATCATGTCTTTATGTCAGTCAAGTCAACATGGAGTCTGGTCATTTAAGGTCCCATTAGGTCATTTGGGTTTCCAAGGTTCCAAAAAAAATCCATTTCATTGCATAAGACCAACAAGTAAAGGGTGATCAAATAACATTTCTTCACCATGTGAAGATGATTTGTGAAGATAAATTCTTATTTCATCTTGTAATTTTGAGTTCAAATGTAATATTTTTAATTTTCATTTCGTAATTCTATGTCATTTAAATGTAATAAGTACAAGGTTACCAAGCTATTAACTTAGTGTTCCGAAGATGCTAGACCATCAGAAGATCAATTTTTCAAATGAAATATTCAATTGAAAGGGTAAAGTCTCAAAGGGTTAAGTGAATGCCAAAGGGAGTTGTCTTTTCCCAAGGGTGTCCAAATCATCATTTTCCACAAGCACTAAACCCTAATTTCCTCTCCCATAGAGCTAGGGTTGGCTATAGAATCAAAGACATATAAGTAGAGGATGCCTAAAGGAGGTCATTTCAGCAAGTATGAGGCCATTCCAACTCTTAAGCATCATGTCTCCATCATTTTTCAAGAAGTCATTACAAGGGACAAATCATTTGCCACACATGGGGCTAGTTTTGCTTCAAAGTACATTTCCAACCAAACAGAGATGAATTTTACAAAAGCGAGAGAGGTTTTTGTCCATCATAGGGAAGTCATGAAAAATATTCTTTGGTTTTAACATAGGTGTCATGGTTTTCGAAAAATGTCAAAATTACAATTGCTGCACTTCTGGAGTGACCTTGGTAAAATCATTGTTTTTCCTAGTTGGAGTGTCCAAATGACTTGCTTGATGAGTCAAATGATAACTAAAGGGAAATATATTTCCAATAAGCTACCATGAGCTCAATGTTAAGTTGAGTATGACCACCAAACGTTTACTGAAATATAACACTTCATTTTTGGACCCTCATTTTGCACGTTTTGACTAGTCTTGGGAGAATTTATTTTTGAGGGGCTATAATTGATCATTTTCAGTTCTTGATAGGTCCATGGTCTAGCCAATAGAAATATATTTCCAACTAGATATCATGGGCTCAATTTGGACTCTGAGAAGGCAATCAAAAGCTGGTTTGCAAATGAAACTGTGCGCTTGGCAAGTGGAGGGCGTGTTTTAGTGTTATGTTGCGCATTTTCCTGAAAATGTTGCGCGTTTCCTAAGGGCATTGGTCACCTGTTAAGATTATTGAACGTCTGTAGAAGAAGGATACATTCCCCTCCTCAGCTCCTCCAAAGTGCATTCAACCTAAAAATAAGTAAGTAGTAGCTAAATGATGTGCTTTTCATGCTCCTCAAGTCAATTCCTAAGTGTTTGAAAGATTTTATTCAAGATTTGGTTTAATTGTTAGATATAAACGCTAGATCTCCACCAAAAACTACCTTCCACTCTCATTCCATTTTATACACTTCCCTCCACCCTCCTTCCCTTTCCCTAGTCCTTTTTATCCCAGATACCCTCTAACCCTTTGTCCTAAAACCCTAAGTCCTAGGTGATACAACTACCTAGGCTCCCAAACCCCCTATATTGTAAAAAAATTTCCCCCATCCCCAAACTCTCATACTAATACCCTATATCCCTCTCCAATATAAATATCCATTCACCCATCATCTTCATATTTACCCTTCCCATTTACTATTCCCTAAAAACTGCATTCCCCCTACCTTACACCTCCCTAGGGTTTGATACTAAACACCATGGTAGAGGAGGAATACAGACCACATAGTGAGGAAGAGGAAATACATAGAAAAAAAACATGTGCCAAGAAGAAGGCCAAGGACCAGAGGCCTAAAAAGAGCATTCGAGCTTGAAAAAGAGAGAGAGGCAAAACTAGATAATCAGCTCACCCTAAATGAACAATTTGCCAAAATGATGAATGAGAACGGGGAGTATTGGTTCGAGAGGATAAATGGTCATCTTGAGAAACTCCTAAAAAAGGCAAAAAAGGACAATGATATTCAGAGAAGGATGGAAATTATTATGGCATCAGAAACAAAATTGCAAGATCTAAGCTCAAAAGAGCCCATGCAAAGATTGAAGCCTTGACCAAGAAAGAGGAGAAAAGGAGGCCAGACATTCTTTCTAAGGCATCACTCAATGCCTCAAGCACATGATAAGCCATCATCCAACCGATTTTGGCAAGTTTTGAGAAAATTTTTGCAAGTTGTGAATTTTTGTGTTTTCTGAGGCATTTTTAGCACAATAAAAAGGTCAAATGCACAATACCTAGGGTGTTGCACTCTTTTTTGGGGCATCTAATGAGAAAAATTTCAACATAATTGGATTCAGAGTGATTAGCACATGCACCCTGTGCATTTTCTAAGAATTTGGAGACAAGCGGGTTAGTTAAAAAGGTCAAAAAGCACCAAAAAACCATGTTTGTACCTCATTTTTGGCTTGGGCATTGTGCATTTACCAGTCTTGGGAGATTGCATTTTTGACAGAGAAAATGAGCTCCAATTTGAAAACTAAATACATTTCTAGAAACTAGACTTAGAGGGATTTCAAACAAGCCATATTGGAGCAAATTTGGACACTGGGAAGGCACCTAGAAGTAGTCTTGAACTTGGAGGACACGTTTGACACTGAGAGGGCGTGTTTGAAAAAGAGAGGGAGTGTTTGACAGTCAGCCCAGATTTTCACTGTTTCTCCCCAAATTTATTTTACCTAGGGGAATTAGTGTTTTACTGATGTAATTGATAAGGATGATGTAATTATTACATTTTTACTTTTATCTAGGGTAAATACATTAGGTAAATTGCCTCACATGGCTTGTAATGAATTGGTTTGCTTAAGTTAGGGATGAGTCACTTTAACCACTCTACACTGTAGCTATCAGTTTAGTTTTTGTTGCAACTTCTCCTCATCCCATAGATTGGACCCATGAGGGTAGGATGAGCTGGTTTGAGGCGTATATTGTGTAATTTCACAGTCATTCTACAAGTTGGACTCTATTGGATGTTGCACTAGTATTTTAGACTTTGGCATGGAATATATTAGATGAGTTGCAACTATTTTGGTAGGATTCATGTGGCATGGTATTTTGACATTATTTCATCTTCAGTTACATGTGTGTGAATTTTTTGTACCTTTCATGATCCATTTCACTTTAAATATGTTTGATCTTCAAGGTGTGATAAGCAGAATTCGTCTTGTATGCTCTATTTTGGGAAAATCATCATAAATTGTTTCATTTCTTCAGTTTAAAAAGAATTCATGATTTTAATTCTCTTTTTAGCACCTCACCATTCCAAACCATCAAATCACTATGCTACAAAGTTTTAAAGTAACTTTCTTACCTTGCCCCATCAGATTTCTGCAGTTCTAAATCTCTTTTTCCCTGACCTAGTTCATTCTCTGATCTAGTTCACTCATCCAGTGACTAACCCAATCAAATCAAATAAAACAAACCCTGAGCTACTATATCTAGCATAAAACCCTAATTCATCCAGTCCTCTTGGCTGTGATCCTTTGGAGAGATCCATCTCTGGCATGGTAGGGCTAGCTACCAAGCTAAAAGGTTGGTATGTGGTTACCTCAGTTGGCCTCTTCCTCAACCTTGGAGATCCAGAGGAGTGATAACATACTCCATGCCTTGTCGTGATGTTGAACTTGTGTAATGATAGGAATGAGTGAATCTTCTACCACTTGCTAGATATTTCATAATGCATTTGAATCTTTATTTCTATTTTCAACAACAAATTGTCTAGACATGTGTGTCATTCCCTCTAAGGTATCATGTGTTTTGAACTATGAACCTAAATTTTTTTGAGAAGCCAATAAGTATAGTCCACTTCAAGTGGGAAGCCTTATTTTGCAATAAATATGATATATGATACAAGATATGATGATCCTAAGATTAACGCTCCTTCACACACACACACACACACACACACACACGTGAGACAAATGGTACAATTACAATGGAAGTTTCTATGAAACCTCTAATATTGAAAACAAAATAATAATGAAATATTGTGAGGGCCTTAGAAAGGGGAAGTGAGGATATTAACATAGCCCCGTCTTTTACAAAACATATCTTCTCAAAACTTGTAATTAAGGGTTTTTTTTCATGTCAAGTCCCGCTAGCACAACCGATTGAGAATGGGCCTCATCAGCAAGGTGAGCCAGGATCAAACCTCATGAAGGGTGGTTTTTCTCTATGCTAGGCGGAGGAGACATGCTAAAAAATCTAGTTAACTAAGGGCTGGTGTGGCCCAAGCCACATGCGATCCCTGAGCGAATTTAACAGATTAGAATCCCGTCAGTCATGGATACTCAAGCCACAGGTCAAGCCTAGAGAATCGCACACAACTTGAGCAATAAAAGAAAGTTGTTTTACATCAACTACTCCTTTTTCCAAGTAGTTTCTTATAGTGACATATTCTTCCAATTGATTATGTACTCGATAATGGTTATATTCTAAAGAGATAGAGAAAATTAATTGATAATGTTTTTTGGTTCAAGAATCAACTTCCCTTATTAATATAATGTTGGAAGTTTTTTTGCACTGGCATAGTTGTCCACACCATTTTTAGAAAGATGCATGAAAAACATTATGAATTTGACAATAAGAAAAATATAAATCTTATGGAATTTGTCTAATCGTACAAATAATTTTGTAGGCTCCATAAACTTTTGGATTTAATTTTTTATTTTACTTTTTCTTGATTGTAGATTTGTTTTAGGCCTGTACTATAAAAATTACCCAATGACCTTCCTTAAATTATTTTTAATGTCAACGTTGATCAACTTGTTGATTCATTAGTTTTGTCCATTTGAATGTTTTCCAAAATATTTGTTATTTTTTTTCTCTCCATATGTGTCTCTATTTCTTGTAATTTGAACTTATTTTGCAAAACATATGAGATACTATGAGTTTCATATCCATATAAATCCTCAAATAGGGTCATTTCAGTAGATATACAATAGGAAGTATTATAGAAACACTTATTCAATGGAAGCCACTTTATCTACTAAGATTTTGTATTTGAGAAACCATCAGAGATAACCCTTTAAACATTTTCTAATTATTTATATTTAACGAACTTTTCTGGATGTTATGTTTAACACATTGTTATAGTTGTTCCACTCATATTCCATACTTATTTCAGAAAAAATCTTGTAGATTTTGAATATTTAGTACGTATTATTAAATTATGATGATCGTGAGGTGTATTAATTTCCTTCATGAAATATTTTTCCACTTATCTTGTTGTGTATGTACTTTGAATTGCATGAAATGTGCATATTTTGTGAGCCAACAAGAAACCATATAAATGTAATATGCACCTTCACATTTTGATAACCTCGTAATGAAGTCCATTGATATCTACTTCCATTTATTATTGGGTATTTGTAGCAGATGTAGTAAACTTGGATAATATTCTCTCTCCTTTATTTCTTCAGAAAACTAGGAATTCACTTGCAAATCTCATTCCTTTATAGAAAAAAAATATTTTCACCCTTTGATATGTTATAAGGAACCTTACATGTGCTACAATTAGAGATTCATAGGAATCCCTTAAGATTTTTTGCTTCAAGATTGATCAAGGGAATACAAATATTCTATTAGTGTACCAAAGTATATCTTCTATACACTCTCCCAATCTTCCAATGTTTCATAATGTTCATTCCTTTCTTTTTACATTACATCTATTGTTTAGCATTGTCGTCATATTTTAATTCATGGTGAATTTCTTCCATCCATACTAGAATAGAAGATGTAATAGAATATAAAGCTTAGGTTTTTCCTATTGTAGAAAAATAATCTACTACCACATTTTCCATCCCCTTATTGTAGATTATTTCAAAATAAAACCCTTGTTTTTTCTTCCCAATTATGTTTCTCTTATGATGGAATTTTTTCTCCAAAAATTAATTTAGTTTATCATCAGCTATCTTAACTTTAAAGTGTCTCTCATTGAAATCTTGTCACCATTTTATTATAGCATGTAGAATTGTTAAAAATATGAAGTAACAATAATATTTCACTTTCGACATATCACCTTATGTAGATAGTGCTTGCATTGAACTACTCCTTTCGCAATAACCAAAATCAACCTGAAGATCATTCAAATCGGATAATGGAAAGTGTAATTGTGAAGAAAATCCCACATGTGCATATTTGATAAGGTCAACCCTAAAGGAAAGTGGAACACCTTGAAAGGCTATAAATACAAGTGCCCTCTACCTCATTTAGACACAATGATGAGACACTCTTCTATCTTGGTTTTTAGTGCACATAGGTCTGAGGCTCATCCACGGAGGAAAATTATCACTTTGAGCTGAAATTGCAAGGTCTAAAGCTCACATATCTGATTTAGGGTTTTAGGCCCTAGTCGCAGGCACAACACAGGATGTAGTCAACCCCATTCACTTGGATAGAAGCTCATCCATGTGACTGGAGTCTTCCAGTCACATAGACAACTCTCCATCCATGAGACTAGTGATTGTATGGTTTCCGTAGTCCATATTTGACCCCTGTCGCTTACATGTCAGGCTTAAGTGATAGACTCTGAATGTTAAAGTTTCTCACATATCTACTCCCTTGTGTGATTAGGACCTAGAATCTCAAATCTTTTTAATCCCAAGATTTTGCTGAGTGATTGTAGGGTTTGGATGTTTACTACAAGTAGTGACAATTCATTACAAAATTAATTTTTTAGTATAAGCTTTGTTGGTTTCATTTATGGATGTTGTAGTTGTTTTTACTGGTTAGTTGCATAAATGAAGATATGGAACATTATACTCTCTTTTTCTAAATGATTTGATGACAATATAAGAAGAAAAATTTTCAAAGGTTTTCTCCATAGTGGGTTTTTCACAAGTCTCCCACCAATCCAGGTGTCTCTATGTGTGAATTTGTTTTTTCAATTGTTCCATTATGTTTTGTTGCATTGATAGTGATGATATTGTTCTTTCTACATAGTTGCATATGCTAATGAATAATGATGTAATTATGAATAATTTTATGATGTTATGCGGTGAATTTAATGTGTTAATGAGTAAATGAAATTATCAAAGCAAAGAACAATATATCCATATGAAAAAAACATGGTATCATAGTTGGGCTGAAGAAAAGTCATGGAGAAACCTTTGATGGAAGAAAGAGAATATGGAGGTGACCTAAAAGAAATCTAGGGTTTTCAGAAAACCTTAGGAATTCTTTGTATTAGGGTTTGATGGTTATAATTAGGTTAGGGTGTGAGAGAAACCCATGTTTATGGCAAGATTTGAGATATGAAATCTAGAATCCCTAGCATGGTAAAAGTAGATATTGTCAAGCACTTGTGACATATTTGATGAAGCCCTAGATGGGATAGTCTCTAGTAGGTCTGTTTGCTAATAAAGTTGATTGAAGGAAAAAAAATTATGTAGACAATGGACAATTATGGCTCTTGAATGTTGGGGGAGGATTGCCTCTTATTGAAGATAAGTATTTCTTGACTTATGATGCTCCTTTATGTCTTTACTTATAGATATGATCATTACTTATGCTTCCTATATATATATATATATTTGACTCTTTAGATGTTTCTAACCTCCTTGATGAGATGTAATAAGAGGATCCTTCTTGTGGATGATTTGAGATGCAGGAAAGAAAATATAGAGCCGAAAAAGGTAAAGAGGTGCCTGATGAAAAATATGACTAAGTGCTGCAAGTTGTGTATGCCAAATGAAAGTGTGCATAGGTATTTGAATACTACAAGGTATGCATGGTATATTGTTTCAATGTTATGTTTCAGCTGTAATATTAGCAAGCCCTAAGGTATGATGAGTATTTCTCCTTCTCAAATGGTTCATCCATGCATATGAAAGTGATTTCGATTCATGATTCCTATGATGAAATGGTACACTTGGTATTGAAAAAGTATCTTACTTCATGATCATGATGAACTTCTCGATTCTATGAGGCTACTTAATATTGATATTTGATATAGTGGTATACTTTATGATTGGCTAACATATATCATTTTAGATATCTTGATCCCATAAAGAAGGTTAGCAACTTGATTCTAGTAGATGTTAAGTGGACACTACTTATGTGTGAAAAGCATGGAAACCATGATGATAGAAGTATAACAATGAGGTTGATACTCAAGATCTTTTGTTGGCCATGGTTATTTTTTTATGTATATGGTAAAATTAAACTCCCTATGGATTGAGTTATCTGACAAAGAAGTAATGCTTTTTATCATGATTCTTAAAGTATGCTCCTATTAGCTATTTGACAGTAACCCTTAATTAAATATTGATGTCATGGTGTAGTAGCTAATGCTAACATATATGAACATGATGAATATGTGAGATAGTCTGAATTTATGATCTAACATATTTGTTGATGCATGATAGCATTATAGACAGGTTGATGACATGAACGAAGATGACTAAAGTGGATTCACATTCAGAGGGAGAACAATTCAATAAGAACCCTTCTCCTATTGTCATTTACATTATATACTCTTTAATGTTGAAGTATGATATATGTGAAATAATAGACAAATATCTAGCATTGTTCATCTACATCAAAGTTCTAATCTGAGGTGACAAATTTTTCTCTTACAGTAAGCCTTAGTCGCATAGAAGAGATCTTAAGGGTGTGACTGAGGCACTAATATAATTCTGGGTAGATCCGACCATAGTTTCTCACTTACAGTGCTTTAGGGAGTGACTGAGAAGCCTCATTTGATTACATAGAATCTTGTATTAGGGGAAATTTGAGGTCTAAAATGGGCTTCCTAAGGAAATTATAAAATAATAGTGGAAATAATAAAGTAAGATTAGATTACATCATCAAAATTTAGAGAGAAAAAACAGAAAACTACTTTTTCAACTTATCTCCCTATGGGTCTACTCAAATTTCGAGTGGGAACACTTGTTGGATGTAGAATTTGATTCCTCATCCAATGAGTACCCATGTTCCATACTTTTGATGGACCCTGCTATACGAAAAATGAGAAATACATGAAAAATGTGATTGCAATCACATTTTTCATGTATTTCTCATTTTTCGTGTAGAAAGGTCCATAGAAAGCATGCAACGTGGGTACTCCTTGGATGAGGAATTAATTTTTTCATCCAACGAGTACTCCC